>JZKD02S0547580.1:0-16472 GCA_000966675.3 Picea glauca | reverse complement strand
GGATTTTTCAACCAATCCTCCAGCATCTCCAAATCCTGCTCCCATGGAGTGAGCACCTTATCTGTATGCTCTTGTTCTGTTGGGGAAGATTTTGATGTCTACTCCATTTCTTCTTCCTCTATGGAAGTTGCTACTGGTTTTCCTTATTTTGTTGTCACATCTATAACACATGCTCTAGCCTCAACTAGGCTTCTTGCTAGGAATATCCAAATTCCCCCAATGATCGGACTACACCTCTAATATTCCTCCATTAGCTCTCCTTACTGATATGAACTCTCAGTTGAGTTCATCTTCTCTCCCTTTCCCACCTAACAATCTAGGATTTCTTCCCTACCCTCCTGGAAGTCTATGAGATCCTCCCATGATCCCATCTCATTTCCCACTTGGAAACTTGAAATTTCATCACTGCCTACCTAGAAGTTTCTGAGACCCTTCTCTGATCTCTTCTCCTCATCATCACTGAGACTCTTCCTAGTTTTTGGCTCAGAGATGTGAACCACTTTCTCTTCACCTCTGAGGCTTTCAACATACCTCAGCCACATTCTCAACAACCTTTTCTTTCCTCTGGCCAACAATTTTTGAATGGGCCACTTCACTTTCTGCTTCATGGGCCATTCATACACCCAATACACTTTAACATCTTTCTTCATTTTGAATGCAAGATTCTCCATTTGCGCTCTCATCTCACTGAGCTCTTTGTCTATCTCATCCTTGTTTTTTTGTTGGTGGTCTTTTCCTTGAACAATAATTTGGCCTTCGGTAGCCATCCTCCTCTTTCTCCACCTGCTCTCCTGGAAAGTTTGTTGTTCACTCTACAACCCAGATAATTCCCAGCGTCTCCTTTTTCCATTGCCTACGATCTGCAGAAAAATTCTAAGCTCTGATACCACATGACGTAGACCTCCTACCTCAACAGGGTCCGTCGACCTCCCGGTCAAGGATTGCACTAACTCTATGAGCTTAAGAGGCTCTTCTATTCCATGCTAGAATCCCATGAAAAAATCCACAGGTCCTTGTGCAACTCGACCTGCCCAAACAAGAACCAGGCGCAAGCTTCTCTCATGCAACCACAGGTTGTGACCATGAGCCTAAAAAATGGTGCGTCGTGATTTCACGTGTCAGATCTTTGTTTGTGAGTCACCCCGACTCTCCTGACCTCTGAAATATCAATAGGGGCGTAGCACTTTCTAGCCCCACCCTTATCCTCTTTCCATATGAAACCTTGCTATGACCTAGGGCCGAACCTCCAAGCGCATCATGATTTCACATATAAGGAATTCCCAATGTGATTCACATTTGTTCTCCTGAGGTCCAAACTCCCAATAATTCAAATCTGATGACCCAGATCCTTCCTCAATCTGACGGCTCAGGTCAAGTCACAAACTTAGATTTCATGAGTTCTTATAATTTTTCCCTTTGACTTCTATGAGTCATGATCAGTGAAATGTTGATCTACTGCTACCTGTCCTCTGACGATGGGCAGTCCTGATGGTTTCAGGACTTCACGTTTCACAATATCCACTCTCCTGTGCAACTCCAACTAGTTTAAAACTTGTGCATGTTCCCTGAATCCAACGGTTGTTGTACCACACACTCCCAAATCCTACAATTGAGATTTGTTTCCTCTTGCGCGCTCTTCTAGGTGTCTGGACATGAGATTCAATGGTCCAGATCTCCTCCTCTGCTGCTGATCTAATGGCCACCGATGCTCCTCCTCCCGAGCTTTGAATTTCTTCCTGATGTGGAATATTTCTAACATCTCAAAGGTCTTGTACTTCGATTTTCCTCCTGCGAGTTGGATTTTTGGGTCTCAACTTTCACTTTCCCTCCTGATATTTTGTCAACGAAACTTGACCTTGGCCCTATGCACACTTTTGCTGTACGTACAACTTCGTGCTACCTCTCTTGAGCTTGTTTGTGGCTTGGACCTTGAAGTGTCTCGACCTTCTTCTTTTTTCTACAAGAACTTTGTATGCAAAGGAACTATTCCTCATGAGATTACGAACTTGAAACAGTTCACTTCCCTGCACACTCCTTGTGCTTGACTAGCCTTCAAATGGCTGTCTTTCAACACTTCGTCTGAGTGTTGGCCTAGCACACTCCTTGTAGAGGTCATCCTCTAGAGTATTCAACAAATCTGTCCCCTTGAGATTCAATTGCTCGGACCTCAAAGGTGTATGTCCCTCATGTCCCTCGAATAGATGCAAGTGCCCTCTTGGATATTTCTTCTCAAGCACTCCTTGTTGAGCTTCCAGAGTATTCAGTAACTCTATTTTTTTCTCCTCTTATTCCTTGAAGGGAACCTGTGTCATCTTGGAGACTCCTTCTCAATAACACCTTGTTGATCCTACAGAGTGTTCAACAACTCTATGAGTGTATTCTCCTAGACACTTCCCTTATCTCTAAACTCAAAATAGAGTTCTTTTTGTGCACTCTTTGCACTCGCTCGATGCCCTCCTAGCAGAGCTTCACAAAAACCTCAATGATTATGTTTTCTCTCTATGCCCTCCTCTGAATAGTCTCAAATCCAAGGTGTTCAATAACCTTGAGTCTTCTCCCTTGATTTTATGATTCCTCTAGTATTCCCTCCTAGCATATTCTTTCCTGAATTCCACAGAACTTAGATATGCACTCTTTTCACTGGCTCACATAGTCTTCAACACTCTTTCATGAAACCCCTTGCAATAATCCACAAAGAACCTAGAATGAAATCAAAGAAATCTCAGACAAAGAATTTTGTCTATACCTGCATATGGAACCTATCACATACATCTACAACATAAAATAGAACACATATGACATTCATTCATAACCACATAAACACACAAAGAATCTCATGCAGGAAACAATGCTCTTTGTATTAATATGAATGTTCGGTTACAATATGGGTGAGCTCAAACTACAACAGAGTTTTCGCTCTCTCCTTCTTCTCTTCTATTCTAATCTCATCTTCCTTGTCTAATCTAGATACAAAGATATTTTTACAAAATAGGGGCTCTTCGATCTCTTCCCTCCAAGATACGTACTCTCCTAAATTTACATTGAATTACTTTCAATGGTTGTCTAGTCCGAATCAGATCTAGATATTATCATCTTGGCATCCATTAAAGGCAACTTTATCTACTATCTGCACAAAGGCATTGGCATGGCTCTTCCATCCTTACAAACAATTAATTACAATTTGAAATTTTAAATGATAGGGTCGGATCCTCTCCCTTCCTTGAATGCGTGTTGAATGTGTTGTCTAGATGGCATGTTGTTGGGTTGAAGCGATGCTCCTGCATCAAAGTTTAAAGAGTTAACCATGCAATTCCAGCAAGAAGGAAAAAGGTATAAATTACAATGTCTCATAGCTAGTTATCCTGAGATCATTAGTTCCCATCGTATGAAAAATATCCTCAACAAAGGCCACTCCGGTATCATTTCTTAACTCCATTCTATTCAATCCATTGAAACACCCTCTATGCATCCTGACCTCCAAGATATCCTTTCAAAACATCAATATGTTTTTTCCACCCATTAGGGACTTCCTCCTTCTCATGGTTTTCATGAACATTCCATTCCCCTTGTTCCTGGCAGTCTTCCTCCCAATGTCCGCCCTTATCGTCACCCCTTTTCCCAAGAGAATGAAATTGAGAAAATAGTGCAAGAATTGCTCCAAGTGGGTGTTATCCGCCCCAATACAATCCCTTATTCTTCCCATGTGGTCATGGTACTTAATAAACATGGTACTTGGCACATGTGTATTGACTTTCATGACCTCAATAAGATCACCATCATGGAGAAGTTTCGCATTCATGTCATTGATGATATCTTGGATGAGCTGAGTGGTGCTCAATACTTCACTAAACTTGATTTGTGTTCTGGCTACCACCAGATGCGTATGCAAGAAGCTGACATACCCAAGACTTCCTTTTCAACTCACGAGGGTCACTATGAGATTTTGGCCATACCCTTTAGCATGTGTAATGCCCCCTCCACCTTACAAAACCTCATGAATCATGTCTTCCTTCCTTTTCTTCATCATTTTGTCTTAGTTTCTTTGATGATATTCTCATCTATAGTAAAACTTGGCAATCTCATATCTCCCATGTGGATCAAATTATCCATCTATTCTCACATCACCAAATTTTCCTCAATTTCTCTAAATTTTCCTTTGGAGCCTCAGAAGTAGAGTACTTGGGTCATATTGTTGGAAAGGCTAGTGTTCGAGTGGATACTAAAATTATTGAAGCAATGCAGGATTGGACTCACCCCAAGATTATCAAAAACTTGCATGGTTTTTTGGGTTTAACCAACTATTATCACAAGTTTGTTCATAATTATGGGAAGATTGCAGCCCCTCTCACTCCTCTCCTTAAAAAGAATTATTTCACTTGGAATCTCACAATGGATCAATCTTTTCAACCTTTGAAGGAAGCTTTGTGTACTACTTTGGTCTTGGCCCTTCCTAGTTTCACAAAAACCTTTTGCCTCGAATGTGATGCCTTGGGTAGAGGAATTGGAGTTGTCCTTATGCAAGAAAGCATACCATTGGCCTTTACTAGCAAACAATTGTCCAAAATCCATCTGGGCCAATCAATATATGAAAAGGAAATGTTGTATATTCTGCATTCAATGGATCTCTGGTGCCCTTATATCCTAGGAAAACACTTCCAAATTAATATAGATCATCAAAGCCTCAAGTATTTTCTAGAGCAACGACCTTCCTCCCGAGAGAAACAAAAATGGTTAAATAAGATCTTTGGTTATGATTATGAGATCATTTACAATAAAGGAAACTAAAATGTGGTTGTTGATGCTATTTCTCAAAAATATGAATATGAAGGGTCCCTTTTTTCCCTCTCCTTTATTGTACCAGGTTGGCTCCAAACTGTGCACCAAGAATGGCTACATGATCCTAAAATATTGCATATGATCGAACAATTGAAAGAAAACTCTCCAATTTCCCTAGGGTACTCTTGGCACAACGATGAACTTCACTACAAAGGTTGTTTGTATTTAAGTAAACAATCACAATTTAAATCCACGGTGCTTTCTAAGCTTCATGCTACTCCCACAACTGGGAATTCAGTTTTTACCAAAACCTATGACTGGGTCAAACGTTATTTTTTCTGGGATGGTATGAAAAAGGAATCTTGCACTTTTGTAGAATAATGTGATGTTTTTCAATGCAACAAAGGTGAAACCATCAAACCTCCTGGCACATTCCAACCGCTTACGATTCCACCTGCTATTTGGAGGGAAATATCTATGGATTTTATTCTGAGATTACCTAAATCAGGAAATAAGTTTGTCATCATGGTGGTTGTGGATCATCCTTCCAAGTATGCTCATTTATGTTCTCTTTAGCACCCATTTATAGCATCAATTTTGGCTCAACTCTTCATTGATCATATCTTCAATCTTCATGGCATGCCTCATTCTATTATTTCTGATCGAGATCTCACTTTCACTAGAAATTTTCGGAAAGAATTCTTCAGACTCTAGGGAACCCAATTGCATCTCAACACCGCTTATCATCCCCAAACTAATGGTCAAATTGAATTCATCAATAAGTGTTTGGAGACTTATTTGAGGTGTTTTTCCTCTGAAAGGAAAAATCAATGGGCTCAATGATTACCATTAGTTGAATGGTGGTACAACTACTTGCATGACTTCTTTTGAAGAAGTATATGGCCAAAATCCACCTTCAGTTATCCCCTACATGCCAGGTGTATCGAAGGTCCAGGTGATTGAACAGACACTTACAATTTGTGAGGCTATTCTTCATACCCTCAAAGAGAATTTTGTCATGGCTCATAATCGCATGAAGCAACAATCCTATCAAGGTCGCTCAGAATTACAATTTGTTGGAGACCAGGTATTTCTTTGGCTGCAACCTTATAAGAAAACTTCACTCAAGGTCAAACATTGTCAGAAACGGGCACCCAAATTTATGGTCCTTATACAGTTCTCAATTTCATTGGGTAGGTGGCCTATCAGTTAGATTTACCCAATCATTCTAATCTCCATCACGTTTTTGATGTCTCTTTCTTAAAGAAGGTGATTGCAACTAAGTGCCAAACTCAAACAAACCTTCCCAAGTTGGATGAAGAAGGATCCATATGGTTGCAACCAAAAGCAGTTTTGGACCAGTGGGAGCATCGTCTTCATCAACGTACCATGAAGGAATTATTAGTTCAGTGGAAATATACAACTCCAACAGATGCCACATGGGAGACTGCTACAATTCTGCAGCAATTTCCTCATCTCAAGCCTTGAGGACAATACTGTTTCTAAGGGGGAGGGCATGTTAGGGACCTAACCTACCTAACCCATCAAGTGGGTAGAATAATATACTATCATTTCATAAAGGTCAATATTTAGAAGGCCTAGCAATAAGGAGGAATAATTNGGATTTTTCAACCAATCCTCCAGCATCTCCAAATCCTGCTCCCATGGAGTGAGCACCTTATCTGTATGCTCTTGTTCTGTTGGGGAAGATTTTGATGTCTACTCCATTTCTTCTTCCTCTATGGAAGTTGCTACTGGTTTTCCTTATTTTGTTGTCACATCTATAACACATGCTCTAGCCTCAACTAGGCTTCTTGCTAGGAATATCCAAATTCCCCCAATGATCGGACTACACCTCTAATATTCCTCCATTAGCTCTCCTTACTGATATGAACTCTCAGTTGAGTTCATCTTCTCTCCCTTTCCCACCTAACAATCTAGGATTTCTTCCCTACCCTCCTGGAAGTCTATGAGATCCTCCCATGATCCCATCTCATTTCCCACTTGGAAACTTGAAATTTCATCACTGCCTACCTAGAAGTTTCTGAGACCCTTCTCTGATCTCTTCTCCTCATCATCACTGAGACTCTTCCTAGTTTTTGGCTCAGAGATGTGAACCACTTTCTCTTCACCTCTGAGGCTTTCAACATACCTCAGCCACATTCTCAACAACCTTTTCTTTCCTCTGGCCAACAATTTTTGAATGGGCCACTTCACTTTCTGCTTCATGGGCCATTCATACACCCAATACACTTTAACATCTTTCTTCATTTTGAATGCAAGATTCTCCATTTGCGCTCTCATCTCACTGAGCTCTTTGTCTATCTCATCCTTGTTTTTTTGTTGGTGGTCTTTTCCTTGAACAATAATTTGGCCTTCGGTAGCCATCCTCCTCTTTCTCCACCTGCTCTCCTGGAAAGTTTGTTGTTCACTCTACAACCCAGATAATTCCCAGCGTCTCCTTTTTCCATTGCCTACGATCTGCAGAAAAATTCTAAGCTCTGATACCACATGACGTAGACCTCCTACCTCAACAGGGTCCGTCGACCTCCCGGTCAAGGATTGCACTAACTCTATGAGCTTAAGAGGCTCTTCTATTCCATGCTAGAATCCCATGAAAAAATCCACAGGTCCTTGTGCAACTCGACCTGCCCAAACAAGAACCAGGCGCAAGCTTCTCTCATGCAACCACAGGTTGTGACCATGAGCCTAAAAAATGGTGCGTCGTGATTTCACGTGTCAGATCTTTGTTTGTGAGTCACCCCGACTCTCCTGACCTCTGAAATATCAATAGGGGCGTAGCACTTTCTAGCCCCACCCTTATCCTCTTTCCATATGAAACCTTGCTATGACCTAGGGCCGAACCTCCAAGCGCATCATGATTTCACATATAAGGAATTCCCAATGTGATTCACATTTGTTCTCCTGAGGTCCAAACTCCCAATAATTCAAATCTGATGACCCAGATCCTTCCTCAATCTGACGGCTCAGGTCAAGTCACAAACTTAGATTTCATGAGTTCTTATAATTTTTCCCTTTGACTTCTATGAGTCATGATCAGTGAAATGTTGATCTACTGCTACCTGTCCTCTGACGATGGGCAGTCCTGATGGTTTCAGGACTTCACGTTTCACAATATCCACTCTCCTGTGCAACTCCAACTAGTTTAAAACTTGTGCATGTTCCCTGAATCCAACGGTTGTTGTACCACACACTCCCAAATCCTACAATTGAGATTTGTTTCCTCTTGCGCGCTCTTCTAGGTGTCTGGACATGAGATTCAATGGTCCAGATCTCCTCCTCTGCTGCTGATCTAATGGCCACCGATGCTCCTCCTCCCGAGCTTTGAATTTCTTCCTGATGTGGAATATTTCTAACATCTCAAAGGTCTTGTACTTCGATTTTCCTCCTGCGAGTTGGATTTTTGGGTCTCAACTTTCACTTTCCCTCCTGATATTTTGTCAACGAAACTTGACCTTGGCCCTATGCACACTTTTGCTGTACGTACAACTTCGTGCTACCTCTCTTGAGCTTGTTTGTGGCTTGGACCTTGAAGTGTCTCGACCTTCTTCTTTTTTCTACAAGAACTTTGTATGCAAAGGAACTATTCCTCATGAGATTACGAACTTGAAACAGTTCACTTCCCTGCACACTCCTTGTGCTTGACTAGCCTTCAAATGGCTGTCTTTCAACACTTCGTCTGAGTGTTGGCCTAGCACACTCCTTGTAGAGGTCATCCTCTAGAGTATTCAACAAATCTGTCCCCTTGAGATTCAATTGCTCGGACCTCAAAGGTGTATGTCCCTCATGTCCCTCGAATAGATGCAAGTGCCCTCTTGGATATTTCTTCTCAAGCACTCCTTGTTGAGCTTCCAGAGTATTCAGTAACTCTATTTTTTTCTCCTCTTATTCCTTGAAGGGAACCTGTGTCATCTTGGAGACTCCTTCTCAATAACACCTTGTTGATCCTACAGAGTGTTCAACAACTCTATGAGTGTATTCTCCTAGACACTTCCCTTATCTCTAAACTCAAAATAGAGTTCTTTTTGTGCACTCTTTGCACTCGCTCGATGCCCTCCTAGCAGAGCTTCACAAAAACCTCAATGATTATGTTTTCTCTCTATGCCCTCCTCTGAATAGTCTCAACTCCAAGGTGTTCAATAACCTTGAGTCTTCTCCCTTGATTTTATGATTCCTATAGTATTCCCTCCTAGCATATTCTTGCCTGAATTCCACATAACTTAGATATGCACTCTTTTCACTCGCTCACATAGTCTTCAACACTCTTTCATGAAACCCCTTGCATTAATCCACAAAGAACCTAGAATGAAATCAAAGAAATCTCAGACAAAGAATTTTGTCTATACCTGCATATGAAACCTATCACATACATCTACAACATAAACTAGAACACATATGACATTCATTCATAACCACATAAACACACAAAGAATCTCATGCAGGAAAAAATTCTCTTTGTATTAATATGAATGTTCGGTTACAATATGGGTGAGCTCAAACTGCAACAGAATTTTCTCTCTCTCCTTCTTCTCTTCTATTCTAATCTCATCTTCCTTGTCTAATCTAGATACAAAGATATTTTTACAAAATAGGGTCTCTTCGATCTCTTCCCTCCAAGATACGTACTCTCCTAAATTTACATTGAATTACTTTCAATGGTTGTCTAGTCCGAATCAGATCTAGATATTATCATCTTGGCATCCATTAAAGGCAACTTTATCTACTATCTGCACAAAGGCATTGGCATGGCTCTTCCATCCTTACAAACAATTAATTACAATTTGAAATTTTAAATGATAGGGTCGGATCCTCTCCCTTCCTTGAATGCGTGTTGAATGTGTTGTCTAGATGGCATGTTGTTGGGTTGAAGCGATGCTCCTGCATCAAAGTTTAAAGAGTTAACCATGCAATTCCAGCAAGAAGGAAAAAGGTATAAATTACAATGTCTCATAGCTAGTTATCCTGAGATCATTAGTTCCCATCGTATGAAAAATATCCTCAACAAAGGCCACTCCGGTATCATTTCTTAACTCCATTCTATTCAATCCATTGAAACACCCTCTATGCATCCTGACCTCCAAGATATCCTTTCAAAACATCAATATGTTTTTTCCACCCATTAGGGACTTCCTCCTTCTCATGGTTTTCATGAACATTCCATTCCCCTTGTTCCTGGCAGTCTTCCTCCCAATGTCCGCCCTTATCGTCACCCCTTTTCCCAAGAGAATGAAATTGAGAAAATAGTGCAAGAATTGCTCCAAGTGGGTGTTATCCGCCCCAATACAATCCCTTATTCTTCCCATGTGGTCATGGTACTTAATAAACATGGTACTTGGCACATGTGTATTGACTTTCATGACCTCAATAAGATCACCATCATGGAGAAGTTTCGCATTCATGTCATTGATGATATCTTGGATGAGCTGAGTGGTGCTCAATACTTCACTAAACTTGATTTGTGTTCTGGCTACCACCAGATGCGTATGCAAGAAGCTGACATACCCAAGACTTCCTTTTCAACTCACGAGGGTCACTATGAGATTTTGGCCATACCCTTTAGCATGTGTAATGCCCCCTCCACCTTACAAAACCTCATGAATCATGTCTTCCTTCCTTTTCTTCATCATTTTGTCTTAGTTTCTTTGATGATATTCTCATCTATAGTAAAACTTGGCAATCTCATATCTCCCATGTGGATCAAATTATCCATCTATTCTCACATCACCAAATTTTCCTCAATTTCTCTAAATTTTCCTTTGGAGCCTCAGAAGTAGAGTACTTGGGTCATATTGTTGGAAAGGCTAGTGTTCGAGTGGATACTAAAATTATTGAAGCAATGCAGGATTGGACTCACCCCAAGATTATCAAAAACTTGCATGGTTTTTTGGGTTTAACCAACTATTATCACAAGTTTGTTCATAATTATGGGAAGATTGCAGCCCCTCTCACTCCTCTCCTTAAAAAGAATTATTTCACTTGGAATCTCACAATGGATCAATCTTTTCAACCTTTGAAGGAAGCTTTGTGTACTACTTTGGTCTTGGCCCTTCCTAGTTTCACAAAAACCTTTTGCCTCGAATGTGATGCCTTGGGTAGAGGAATTGGAGTTGTCCTTATGCAAGAAAGCATACCATTGGCCTTTACTAGCAAACAATTGTCCAAAATCCATCTGGGCCAATCAATATATGAAAAGGAAATGTTGTATATTCTGCATTCAATGGATCTCTGGTGCCCTTATATCCTAGGAAAACACTTCCAAATTAATATAGATCATCAAAGCCTCAAGTATTTTCTAGAGCAACGACCTTCCTCCCGAGAGAAACAAAAATGGTTAAATAAGATCTTTGGTTATGATTATGAGATCATTTACAATAAAGGAAACTAAAATGTGGTTGTTGATGCTATTTCTCAAAAATATGAATATGAAGGGTCCCTTTTTTCCCTCTCCTTTATTGTACCAGGTTGGCTCCAAACTGTGCACCAAGAATGGCTACATGATCCTAAAATATTGCATATGATCGAACAATTGAAAGAAAACTCTCCAATTTCCCTAGGGTACTCTTGGCACAACGATGAACTTCACTACAAAGGTTGTTTGTATTTAAGTAAACAATCACAATTTAAATCCACGGTGCTTTCTAAGCTTCATGCTACTCCCACAACTGGGAATTCAGTTTTTACCAAAACCTATGACTGGGTCAAACGTTATTTTTTCTGGGATGGTATGAAAAAGGAATCTTGCACTTTTGTAGAATAATGTGATGTTTTTCAATGCAACAAAGGTGAAACCATCAAACCTCCTGGCACATTCCAACCGCTTACGATTCCACCTGCTATTTGGAGGGAAATATCTATGGATTTTATTCTGAGATTACCTAAATCAGGAAATAAGTTTGTCATCATGGTGGTTGTGGATCATCCTTCCAAGTATGCTCATTTATGTTCTCTTTAGCACCCATTTATAGCATCAATTTTGGCTCAACTCTTCATTGATCATATCTTCAATCTTCATGGCATGCCTCATTCTATTATTTCTGATCGAGATCTCACTTTCACTAGAAATTTTCGGAAAGAATTCTTCAGACTCTAGGGAACCCAATTGCATCTCAACACCGCTTATCATCCCCAAACTAATGGTCAAATTGAATTCATCAATAAGTGTTTGGAGACTTATTTGAGGTGTTTTTCCTCTGAAAGGAAAAATCAATGGGCTCAATGATTACCATTAGTTGAATGGTGGTACAACTACTTGCATGACTTCTTTTGAAGAAGTATATGGCCAAAATCCACCTTCAGTTATCCCCTACATGCCAGGTGTATCGAAGGTCCAGGTGATTGAACAGACACTTACAATTTGTGAGGCTATTCTTCATACCCTCAAAGAGAATTTTGTCATGGCTCATAATCGCATGAAGCAACAATCCTATCAAGGTCGCTCAGAATTACAATTTGTTGGAGACCAGGTATTTCTTTGGCTGCAACCTTATAAGAAAACTTCACTCAAGGTCAAACATTGTCAGAAACGGGCACCCAAATTTATGGTCCTTATACAGTTCTCAATTTCATTGGGTAGGTGGCCTATCAGTTAGATTTACCCAATCATTCTAATCTCCATCACGTTTTTGATGTCTCTTTCTTAAAGAAGGTGATTGCAACTAAGTGCCAAACTCAAACAAACCTTCCCAAGTTGGATGAAGAAGGATCCATATGGTTGCAACCAAAAGCAGTTTTGGACCAGTGGGAGCATCGTCTTCATCAACGTACCATGAAGGAATTATTAGTTCAGTGGAAATATACAACTCCAACAGATGCCACATGGGAGACTGCTACAATTCTGCAGCAATTTCCTCATCTCAAGCCTTGAGGACAATACTGTTTCTAAGGGGGAGGGCATGTTAGGGACCTAACCTACCTAACCCATCAAGTGGGTAGAATAATATACTATCATTTCATAAAGGTCAATATTTAGAAGGCCTAGCAATAAGGAGGAATAATTMWAATGTAAGAAGACCTAATAGAAGCTTCCACTTCTATAAGGATCTTCAACTAGATTGTTCCTTTGATAGATAGATTTAGTATAAATAGGAATAGAGGGTATGAGAGGTTTTGTATTGGATATTATTGTAATAGAGCTCTGCTCTACTAGAGGTTGCCCCCTCGAAGAGGCAATTGAACATTGATCACAGTAATAAAAGTGTTGTTTATGGTGTATTTATGGTATTATTCTGGTATTATTATGACGTTGTTCTCGTTATATCATTGTTTATATACCATTTCTAGATAAATATTTATGTTCTGCATACTATTTTATATCTGGAATATTACATATACATGATAATATTTTAGGGTATAATGGTTATATAGGTTATGGTTAAAATGAGTTAGGGGTTAAATGCCTAAAGGGTTTTAGGGACTAGGGTTTATATGATTAGGGATTGGAAACTATAAGGKTTWAAAAAAATGGATAAGGGATTATAGAGGTTAATGGGTTATATTTCTTAGGGGTGATAGTGATTATAGGTAATATGCATTATATAGGTCATGTGTTAGAACATATAAGTTTTAGGACTTAATGGYTATATGGGTTTATACTCATTAGGGGTCATAAGGGTTATAAMGGTTGGGGTATAAAWGGGTAGTTAGTGTTTATGTAGGTTAGGTTGTTATAAGGAATACAAATTAYAGGGGTTAAGCTTTAGGTTTTACAAATTTTAGTGATTAAGGGTTACACATATTATTTAAGGGTTATATTGGTTAGCAATGATTTAGTTATTGGGGTTAGTTGAAGGTTATATTTATTAGGATTTAATTGTTATCAGTGTTAAGGTTGATAAGTTTAATATGGGTTAAGGGATAGCAATGATAGTTCCTATTGGGCTTGGGAGTGTTATCGGTTCTAGGGGTCATAGAGTTTATATAGTTTAAGGATTATAGGTTTTAGGGTTAGGTTTTATCGTCTTTCTAAGGATTAATGTTATATGTATTAGTGGTTACAAAGGTTAAAGAGGTTAGGGGTTAGGCATTGAGATATATAGGTTACAGGAGTTACAAGTTGTAAACATTACTTGAACTAAGGTTTTAGAGGCTAGGTGTTAGGGGTGACATGATAAAGGTTATAGGGATTTGATGATGAATTGGTAGACTAGTATTAGAAGGATATATATGTTATAAGTACACACATAAAGGAAATTATTCTATAGGATGAATGTATAGTGTGTTAAGGATTCTTCAAGTGAGGAGGTGCATGGATTAGTCATATATAGTTAAATGGGTTATGGATTCTAACAATTGAGGTTTAGGGTCTATGAGTTAGAGGTTACAATGGAAACAAGTGTTAGGGATTACAAGGGTCATACATTATGTATTATCTCTGAAAGTGTTTTCAGATAGGTGATAGGGTTTTAATATTGTATAGGTAGAGTGTTATGGTGGTTGTAATTGTGATGGATTATAAGGGTTAGGGGATATAGAATTGATATGGGTTAAACATTATGGGGGTCACTTTTGTGGGTGGGAAATCCCCCTACGGACTAGCAATAAGGGCTTAGTAATGCATGCAAAAATAACCTTCGAAAGTCTCCTATGCTTTACTATTATCTCGACATAGACCCCACATTCATGCATAAAACACGAGGATAAAATGATCCAGTAACTCTACTTTGAACCCCTTGCTTGGTGTTAATCCTTTTGTGTTTGATTGCTCCTTGAATGTAAGTATCTTCCCAAAGATAACTTGCATTCACAAACAAGCAAACAAGAAATATGAACATGTGTCTCATATATGAATTAGTGGGTTAGAGGTTCTAAAATATAAACCAAATTTGAATATTGAACACCTCATATGGCGGGACGGGAAAAGTGATTCTTTATATTAACCTCACAAAAGCCACTTACAATGGTGAGATTGACTACTGCTCCTCAAATCTGGTCCTGGGATCTTCTTCAAATGTGCACCAATCACTTCCACATATGATTATCTTCTTCATTTCTAACACAATGGTTGTAAAATATTGGGGCAACGGGAATACCAAAACAGGTAGAGTTTCTTTTCTATTATTTTAGCCCATTTTCAAATGGGACCCCTACCCCTTATTTTATAGGATAGAAATGGCTAGGTATTTAGTTGAGTGACTGGCTATGGGTGGTGATCTAAAAATGAAGAAGACTTGTATCCTTGAAAATATTTGCAAGTTAANGATTAAGGGTTACACATATTATTTAAGGGTTATATTGGTTAGCAATGATTTAGTTATTGGGGTTAGTTGAAGGTTATATTTATTAGGATTTAATTGTTATCAGTGTTAAGGTTGAGAAGTTTAATATGGGTTAAGGGATAGCAGTGATAGTTCCTATTGGGCTTGGGAGTGTTATCGGTTCTAGGGGTCATAGAGTTTATATAGTTTAAGGATTATAGGTTTTAGGGTTAGGTTTTATCGTCTTTCTAGGGATTAATGTTATATGTATTAGTGGTTATAAAGGTTAAAGAGGTTAGGGGTTAGGCATTGAGATATATAGGTTACAGGAGTTACAAGTTGTAAACATTACTTGAACTAAGGTTTTAGAGGCTAGGTGTTAGGGGTGACATGATAAAGGTTATAGGGATTTGATGATGAATTGGTAGACTAGTATTAGAAGGATATATATTTTATAAGTACACACATAAAGGAAATTATTCTATAGGATGAATGTATAGTGTGTTAAGGATTCTTCAAGTGAGGAGGTGCATGGATTAGTCATAAATAGTTAAATGGGTTATGGAGTCTAACAATTGAGGTTTAGGGTCTATGAGTTAGAGGTTACAATGGAAACAAGTGTTAGGGATTACAAGGGTCATACATTATGTATTATCTCTGAAAGTGTTTTCAGTTAGGTGATAGGGTTTTAATATTGTATAGGTAGAGTGTTATGGTGGTTGTAATTGTGATGGATTATAAGGGTTAGGGGATATAGAAGTGATATGGGTTAAACATTATGGGGGTCACTTTTGTGGGTGGGAAATCCCCCTACGGACTAGCAATAAGGGCTTAGTAATGCATGCAAAAATAACCTTCGAAAGTCTCCTATGCTTTACTATTATCTCGACATAGACCCCACATTCATGCATAAAACACGAGGATAAAATGATCCAGTAACTCTACTTTGAACCCCTTGCTTGGTGTTAATCCTTTTGTGTTTGATTGCTCCTTGAATGTAAGTATCTTCCCAAAGATAACTTGCATTCACAAACAAGCAAACAAGAAATATGAACATGTGTCTCATATATGAATTAGTGGGTTAGAGGTTCTAAAATATAAACCAAATTTGAATATTGAACACCTCATATGGCGGGACGGGAAAAGTGATTCTTTATATTAACCTCACAAAAGCCACTTACAATGGTGAGATTGACTACTGCTCCTCAAATCTGGTCCTGGGATCTTCTTCAAATGTGCACCAATCACTTCCACATATGATTATCTTCTTCATTTCTAACACAATGGTTGTAAAATATTGGGGCAACGGGAATACCAAAACAGGTAGAGTTTCTTTTCTATTATTTTAGCCCATTTTCAAATGGGACCCCTACCCCTTATTTTATAGGATAGAAATGGCTAGGTATTTAGTTGAGTGACTGGCTATGGGTGGTGATCTAAAAATGAAGAAGACTTGTATCCTTGAAAATATTTGCAAGTTAA
>JZKD02S0547557.1:245512-276295 GCA_000966675.3 Picea glauca | reverse complement strand
TTTTCGGTTTTGAGATGATACAACCTATTGTTCTTCTTTAGCTCATTTAGTAGCCTCCACCCAAGTTGAGGGTCAAGCCATGAGGACATGGGCCTGCATCTCCTCCTTAAGGCCACTAATAAAACACTCTCGAAAGAAAGCATCAGTCATGCCCTCTGTCCGAAAAGCCAGGTGTTCAAAGGCAGCTATGAAGTCTTCTACTATTCCAAATTGTTTCAACTTTGTCAAATGACCCAAATGGTTGGTGTCCATGTCAAAGCATTCATAAATCTCAGTCAAAAATTGGGTCCAAGCAATATACCCTTGACGGGAAGTTTTTCTCCATTGCCACCATTGCCAAAGTTCTTGATCTAGATGGAGAACACCATACCAGAGTTTGACCAAGTCATCTGTAATGCCATATAAATAGAAATAGTGTTCCATTTGGGTTACCCAACCAGTGGGGTCTGAGCCATCAAATTTGGTCACGTCCACCCATGGAAGGCGTATGTCACGTTGAAAGTGATGGGACTGAAAGGTATGGGAATGGGAGGAAGTTTCACCTTCATGCTTTGGAGGTGCTTCAGAGAAATGGTCATCTGTAGGGATCTTCAGTTTGGTGCAGAGTGATGAAAAGACAAATTCAAGTTGGGTGGTCAGTTCTTGTTTGACTTCCTCCATTGAGGACTGCATGGTTGTATTTATGGTAGAATTGATGGACGAATCGATGGAGGCAACAGTAGCACTGAGTTGTTTCATTTCTTTTTGGGTTTCTAGGAAACCAGATTGCATGGTGTTGAAGAGAGCTTCCAGGTCTTACCTACGGGTATGGGCCATGAGGATGGGTGAACTGAAAAGGGGCTGACAGGGTCAAAAATTTTGTTGAAAAATGATATGGATGAATGTGATAAGGGTGTAGATATGAATCCAATGGAATAGGTCTCAAAAAAAATTCCAGACTTTTTTTTGTTTTTTTTTACACCTGCGGAGTTATACTCCGGTCTGAAGAATACTGTAGTGATGAAGTCCCCAACTTCTTAACCAAAAATAGATGTGTATTTACTTGGCAACCCAAACACAGTTGCATGGCAATAGATCTGGTATGTTTTTAATTTGTTTATGTTTCTGTCCCTCAAGGGTTATATATTCAAGGGTTCTACAAACAAGGGTTTGCCCTGTGCTATAGCTCTCTGATATATGTGCGAGGTCCAATAGTAGTACTCGACCCAATATCTCAGGGCACTAACTAAGGAGGATAGACCGTACCCTTAGCCATACTACCTGACTACCCAGGTACTAGAGAATATCTTCCCGAGTGTTGTTCTCGGTGACACTATAACAGTTTGACGACCGATAGGTTTATCTAAAGAGGGATTTAGGAAATCTAGGATGATCCGTACACAGGTGCTATCTGATGCACTACCACTCAAAGGGGTACCAACAGGGGTTACAAGGGTGGCCAATAGATGTACGCTTAAGAACCACTTTGTATTTCCTGCATGTATGAATCCCTCAACCGCAAATTTTTGCACATAACGACAGATCTCTGTGGTTTAAAGACGTCGGAATACGTCTCTACCCTGAAAAAAAAATTCCCCAATTTCTGCCAAGAAAAGTGCTCTGATACCACTTGCAAGATACTAGATATAATAAATATGCAGAACAGAAATAAAATGCTAGAAATGGTAGAATAACAGTACTATATCCAGCATAATCTCCACAATAACACAGAAATGATATAATAACAACAACAGAAATAGCACTTTGATTCAGAAATCAATGTTCATAGGTCTCTTCGAGGGGGAAACCTCCAATCGAGCAACGCTCTGTTACAATAATCTCCAAGCTAGGGTTTTCATACCCTCGACCCTTATTTATACTAAATATTTCTATCAAGAGAAGCATTTAGAGGAAGATCCTTCTAGAAGCGAAAGATCCTTATAGAAGCAGAAGCTTCTATTAGGTCTTCTTACATCCACCTTATTCTATTTTATTGAAAGGCCTTATTAATATTGACCTTTATTACATCCAAATATATTAATCTACCTATGTGCGGGTTAGGACCCTAACAAGGTATGGTTGAAGGTATGTGTAACTTCTCTCTGGATTTTGATTTCTGTGAACATTGTCTATATGGGGAACATAATCGGGTAATATTACCCTCTGGTGCAAAGAGGGCATAAGGAATTTTACAGCTAGTTCATAGTGATGTTTTTGGACTTGTGTCAGTCCCATCATTGAGAAAATATGTGTACTAAGGCTCTTGTTGAGAATCAAATAGAGAAAAGAATTAAGGTGTTGAGGACATATAATGGAGGAGAGTTATGCAAGAATGAATTTCAAGAATTCTGTAAGAAGTGTGGTATAACAAGGCAGAAGACTACTCCATATACACCTCATCAGAATGGAATTGCAAAAAGGATGAACAAGACGTTGATGGAAAAAGAAAGGTGCATGCTCAGTGGTGTCAGGTTAGGGCAAGAATTATGGGCAGAGGAAGTGGGTGCTGCATGTTACCTAGTCAACAGATCACCCTCATCAGTGTTGTATGACAAGACTCCACAAGAGGTATGGACTGGTAAGGAACCTTCTCTCACACATCTCAAGGTATTTGGATGTGATGCATATGTTCATGTTCCAAAGGGAAATAGGAGTAAGCTAGATAAGAAGGATGCAAAGTGTATCTTTACTGGATATAAATATGGTCTCAAATGTTATAAGCTTTGGAACCTAGAAACTAAGAAGGTAGTGTATAGCCAAGATGTGGTATTTAGACAAATGAAGGATGTTGTTAAACATCAAGTCCTACCAAGTAAGGAAGAACCAGAGAATATAGAGTTTGATTTAAAGGATGATGAGTTAGAATCTATAGAAGAACAGGAATCAAAAGAAGAAGATAATCATACTCCAGTATTGAGGAGATCAGTTCAAGAAAGAAGGCTACCAGAAAGGTATACTCCATCTAATTTCCATTCAAATTTTTCTTTGTCTATTACTGATGATGATCCTAGAACTGTCAGGGAGGCAGTGGATTCAGAAGATGGAAATCTATGGGAAATGGCCATGGACGAAGAAATGGAATTTTTGGATAAGAATGAGGCTTGGGATCTAGTGGATTTTCCGACTGGAAGAAATCCCATTGGTAGCAAATGGGTATTTAAAAGTAAGTTGAATGCAGAAGGGAAAGTGGAGAAATAAAAATCTCGGTTAGTAGCAAAGGGTTATTCCCGGGTTGAGGGAATTGATTTTGGTGAGATTTTTTTCTTGTTTCCAAGTTAACCTCTATAAGATTTATGTTATCTGTTGTGGTTGCATTTGAGTTTGAAGTAGAACAAATGGATGTAAAGTCAACATTCCTACATGGGGATCTGGAAGAAGAAATATATATGAAGCAACTTGAAGGTTATGTTGTGAAGGGAAAGAGGGAGCTCGTATGAAAGCTAGAGAAGTCCCTGTATGGTTTAAAACAATCACCAAGGATGTGGTATCAAAAATATGATACTCATGTGTTGGGACTTGGCTTCACAAGAAGCAAAGAGGATCATTGTGTGTATTTTAAATTAATTGGTGGTCATTTGATTTATTTGGTCTTGTATGTGGATGACATGTTGCTGATAGGAAACAACAAGGAGATTATCCAGGATGTGAAAACACAGTTGTCCTCTAAATTTGACATTAAGGATATCGGTTCTTCAAATTTCATTTTGGGCATGGAAATTAAAAGAGATCAGAAAAAGAGGACACTCTGGTTAAATAAGAGAAAATATGTCGAGACAATATTGCAGAGGTTTAATATGTAGGAATGTAAACCGGTCAAGGTTCTTATTCCTGTTGGGGTAAAGTTATCTGCAGATCAGTGTCCCAAGACACATGAAGAGGAGGAGGACATGTCTCATGTTCTATATGCGAGTGTAGTTGGAAGTTTGAAGCATGCAATGGTATGTACTAGACCAAAAATTACACAAGCAGTGGGAGTTCTGAGAAGGTATATGTCAAAATCAGGGAAGGAGCATTGGACAACAGTAAAAAGGGTTTTCAGGTATTTGCATGGAACTTCTAGCTATGGGTTGTGCTACCAAGGAAAACCAGGGTTGGACAGAGTGGTGGATATACATAGCTTTGTGGATGCAGACTAGGCTGGAGATCTGGCTCATAGGAGATCTACAAGTGGATATGTGTTTAACCTGTTTGGAGGAGCAAAAATTTGGATGAGCAAAAGACAGGCTATAGTGGCACTTTCAACTACATAAATTGAATACATGGAAGCCACTCATGCAAGTAAGGAAGCAATATGGTTACAAAGATTATGTTCCGGTATTGGTTTATTATAGCAAGTTGTAAGGATAGAATGTGATAGTCAGAGTGCAATTTTTCTGGTGAATAACCCAACTTATCATTCAAAGACAAAGCATATTGATATTCAATATCACTTTGTGAGAGACATGATTGAAGAAAATAAAGTATTGTTGATGAAGGTGGACACTTTGAAGAATGTTGCAGATTCATTAACAAAATATGTGAGCACTGAGAATTTCTCTTGGTGTAGAGGATCCATGGGCATTGTTTCCCTGGATTTTTTATTATGTAACCCTGTAACCCCCTGTATGCAAAGAAAACAACAAGTGGGAGAATGTTGGGTATGTGTTATATTATTTGCATGAGTAGTAGTGTAAGAGCGATTGTGTCGGGAACGAAGGGGGGTTTGAGGGGGGGGTGGGCACTAGGGCCCCCCTTGAGGGGTGCAAAGGGGCGAATTCCCCTCGTGCGGGAGTTCAGGTGTAGCACCCTTTAGAAAAAAAATTATTCCTTGAGAAACGTGTCACATATTTAGGTGGTTTTTCGGCACATGGTTTCTTTGCCGATGGTTTTCTATTTCTAGTTAAGGAATTAAGGTTGTTGACTAATACAGGTCATTGGGTTAGGGTTTTGGATTCTGCTGGCTCCTATATGTATATTGTATTGTTAACAATGTATGAAATGAATGAATATAGAATATGTTGGTTTTCCCAGTTTGGGTTTCCAAGGGAAAAATATCTGTGTAATGTTTGTATTTGCCATTGTATCTTTTATGTTCTTTTACTTAAAATATGTTTGCAGTAAATATTGTACAAGGTTAAAATCTTCAAAACATTTATCTGGCCTAGTATTTGTTAGATACATCACCAACCCAATAATCTGACTGTACAATGTAGCATCAACCAACTCTGACGAAGTATCAACCAAGAGCTTCAACTTTGTTTCCATGGGTGTGTTCATGGCTTTACACTCCAACATATCAAATCTCTTTAGTATTTCAACTGTATACTTCACTTGGTTAAGGAAGATATTCTCTAGGCTCTGCCAAACTTCGAGACCTAAGTAATAATGCATTAGGTCTTTCATCAAACTATGTAACGAGCCTCTTCTACAATCTGAGATGAGATTTTCTTCATATTGTCAAGAATACATCATCTTCATATAGTAGCAACATCACTGGATCATCATTCATAACCTTGAGGTAAAGTTTAGAATCAACTTTACTCTTGGTAAAGCCCAATATCGTCAGGAAACTGTGAATTTTTACCATATCAAGCTCTAGGAGCTTGCTTCAACCTGTACAGAGTCGATTCTTTCTATATTCAAATTCAAATCAAATTTTCACATTACATTGTACCAACATGGTACACTTGCTCAGTTGCAACTCAATCTACACAATCATGTGCTATCTTTATGTGCTCTCTGCAAAGCACTATCTGTCTCATTACCTGAGAGTATATCCTCTCCTATTTCTGCAACTGTTCCTTCTGGAACTAGGACTCTTCACCTGCAGTTGCTCTGAAGCTAAGAATGGTTGCTCCATTCTCATTTTGACTGCTAAAATTTGGGAGTAACTCCTCTACTCCATCATGGCAACAACTTCGTATAAAAATGAGAGTGGCTCAATAATTGATACTGAAGGTAGCTCTTCTTCTTTCATGGATGTAACTCTATCTTGTATTGTAGTCATGTCTCCATGACCCAACTAATGTACTTCACCAACTACCAGTCAATTTTAAATATGGGGATTTCTCCCCCTGCATCTCATACTGGTTTTTCTGGTTGTCTTTATGAATACTAGAACTATTTCTTCAATTACTGGAGTAAGTGTCCCACCATAGTCTTATCCCTCTTGCTGGGAGAATCCTCTAGACACACATTAGGCTTTGTACATATGCAACATGCTTAATTTGTTAGATCAATATTGGAAGTCAATACTGACTTCTCTTCTAGTCTCATGGAAAAATCCATATCCTAGTCTTTCTGGTTGGCTTCCTTCTCTGTCACTAAAACAAGGGAATCTTTCTAGGAGATTTCATATCTCCTAGAATTTTATGAAGCTACGATCTAGTATTCTCATGGAATTTGTCTCCCAGTCCTAGAGGTTGTCTCTTCATCTGATCCTTTATGAGATCAGGCTTACTCTTGATTTCTTTTGAGTATACAAGGACTTCATCATCTCTTATGGGGTATAATTGGTGTTGAATACCAAGTTTAAATATGAAAGGTTGAGTCAGACTTCAAATGAGTTATTCTTCCCATCAAGGTGGATTCATTATCCTTTGACCAAGTCTTCTGTGAGTTCTTGTTCTAATTTTTGGTCATCTTTGGAGCCTTCTGCTCCTTACAATCAATCTCCATATGAGATACTCTAGATCTCAAAAATAGCTTATTCTTCATACCCTTTGGTACATGGATGTATACCGTCATGTACACGACTTGGGTATTCTGCTTCATGTCTCATCTAATATGCTTCCTTCTGTAACCTTCACTATAGCTTCCTCAAGGTTATCACCTATGGCCTGAAACAAGGTCAACAAAACAACAAGCAAGAATAATACTCTTTTGATAATAGTAAATAAAACAATAACATGAATAATTGTCACATTAGCTCCTTTAGAGATATTACTTGTGACTTGTCTGAAACAAAGATCAAAAGTAAGAAATACAATACAAAATGAGATCAACACTCTTCTAGTGTTGTGATCAAACATTCATCCATGGTATCCTGGAACCAACATAAGAAGTTTCTCCTAGAGCAGATGTTAGTTGTATCTGGTAAATGATTACATTAAGCATTTATCTCAATATGCTCACATGCTACCAAGTATAATAATTTTCAAAGAATGATACCTAAACTATAGCGTTTACTTGTAAGGGGGTATTTATCAACTTGTCATGTGCAACTTTGAATATTATCAACTTAATCAATCAAACCTGGAACCTGGACTTTTGTCCTCAAGAATGAGTGTGTTGATTTTCTTTCAAGTCTCCTTCACTCAATATGACAAGTGTTTTCTTCAACCTGTCTTCTGTACTAAGAAAATATGTCATCTTGACAAAAATCTAAGTCAGAGAATAAGCTCCATAAACTCAACTTTAATCAGCCATCGTTGACTTTCGCATCTTGGAGGTACGCAAGATAGGAGCACGAAGGCTCAATGCCCCAACTCGCGAGGTTGTGAGTTGCGAGAAGTGTGAAAAGGAAGTCAAACCATCGTTGACTTTTGCGTCTCGGAGGTTTGCAAGATAGGAGCATGAAGGATCATCGCCCCAACTCATGAGGTTGTGAGTTGCGAGAAGTGCGAAAAGGAAGTCAAACCATCATTGAATTTTGTGTCTCAGAGGTTCGCAAGATAGGAGCATGAAGGCTACACACCCCAACTCACGAGCTTACGAGTTGCGAGAAGTGCGAAAAGGAAGTCAAACCACCACTGACTTTCACATCTCGGAGGTTCGCAAGATAGGAGGATGAAGGCTCAATGCCCCAACTCGCGAGGTTTTGAGTTGTGTGAAGAGCGAAAGGATGCCATACTGGTTAGGCTTGTGGCCATAACCACCGATCCGATGAGTGTGGTTAAGGGATGTCAGGGTCTGTATCAGGTCCCATAGGGACTCGGAGAATTCTATTCTTCGGAGAAAAGAAGAGAAGGGGCGAAAAGTTTCATTATGTCGTAGTGGGTGTGTTACAACTTGGTGTTGAATACCAAGTTTAAATATGAAAGGTCGAGTCATACTTCAAACGAGTTCTGCTTCCCGTCAAGGTGGATTCATTATCCTTTGACCAAGTCTTCTGTGAGTTCTTGTTCTAATTTTTGGTCATGTTTGGAGCCTTCTACTCCTTACAATCAATCTCCATATGAGATACTCTGGATCTCAAAAATATCTTATTCCTCATATTCTTTGGTACATGGATGTATATTGTCATGTACATGACTTGGGTAGTCTGCTTCATGTCTCATCTAATATGTTGCCTTCTGTAACCTTCACTATAGCTTCCTCAAGGTTATCACCTGTGACCTGAAACAAGGTCAACAAAACACCAAGAAAGAATAATACTCTTTTGATGATAGTAAATAAAACAATAACACGAATAATCGTTACAATAGCTCATTTAGAGCTATCACTTGTGACATGTCTGAAACAAAGATGAAAAGTAAGAAATACAATACAAAATGAGATCAACACTCTTCTAGTGTTGTGATCAAACATTCATCCATGGTATCCTGGAACCAACATAAGAAGTTTCTCCTAGATAAGATGTTAGTTGTATCTGGTAAATGATTACATTAAGCATTTATCTCAATATGCTCGCATGCTACCAAGTATAATAATTTTCAAAGACTGCTACCTCAACTATAGTGTTTACTTGTAAGGGGGTATTTATCAACTTGTCATCTGCAACTTTGAATCTTATCAACTTAATCAATAAAACCTAGAACCTGGACTTTTTTCCTCAAGAATGAGTGTGTTTCTTTTCTTTCAAGTCTCCTTCACTCAATATGACAAGTGCATTCTTCAACCTGTCTTCTGTACTAAGACAATATGTCATCTTGACAGAAATCTAAGTCAGAGAATAAGCTCCAAAAACTCGTCTTTAATCAGCCTTGATAATTTAGACCAATGGTTTGTATGATTTCAACATACCACCTAGATGTTCATAAGGTCGAAATAATGTCATAAAAAATGGATGCATATCAAGATAATCATACCTAGGGTGCATTAGTCTTATGAGGATGTTGGATCTGAGATCCTTCTGGATCTATGATAGGAGATCCATTCTCCTACAAGTACCCCTTACAATAATATAGTTGAAACATATGTAATTACATACCTCTTATAGTATCGGTGGGTGGTGGTACCATCTGGTAGCATAGATGATAGGTAACAAACCTTCAAAACTTTAGAGGTGTTTCAACTTTAAGGTTGGCCAACACTTTACAAAATCTTTCACTACAACTGGTGTTAGTACCTGGATTTGCAGCAATCAAAATCTAAGTATTGATACTGAAAGTTCCCGTAGCATCTCATTTATTTTTGTATTTAGATGTTATTTTGAAATTTTTTGCCAAATCTGTCAAAATTCCTCAAAATCCTCAAGTCTTGGCCCATCGTTATAACATCCAGCTTTCCCATCAAGCCTTGATAAAGCTCCTGTTTGATTGACTTTGGCCTGGATTCTTGTGACTTTGTTTTTGACCTGCATGGAAAAAATAAGCTTTTCATTAGCTTTCCCACATCTCTACTTTGATAAGTTCTTATTTTCAAATAAATAATTTACCAACTAGGTCGTTTTGGCCAAAGATTTGGAGCTTGGATTTCATGATAAAATTATACTATTTTATTTCACCAAATACATAGCCCGAAGGCCAAACTTCTAGTTCTTGAGATATTGTCCATATGCCAAAGTATATAAACCAATACATACACCAAACCAACACATAAGCCACACAACTACCAAGCTCAGCACCTGTTGGCACCAGGCCGAAGTGGAAATAAGAACAATCGTGGGAAAGAAAGTGACGCAGGCCCTCAACCCTCAGGCCAGAATCTGTTAGAGGATCGTTCTTAATTTCCCCCTCAAGCCGAAGTGGCTACTTCGATTCCCTACTAGAACCTTCAATGAATTCAATCCATAGGTCCTTCTTTGGAAACTCCACCTGCATGCACAGGCACCAGGTGAGAACTTCACCTCCACGTGACCTCAGCGCTATGACCAAGGCCTTAACACAAGCACCTTTTTACAACTCCTAATCTCATGAGTTGGCGGGTTGAAGATCCTCAACTCCAAACCTCTGATACCCAAGATCCCGATACAGGTATAGCTCCTCCTTGCTAGTGCCTCTATAAGTGACCACTGGCTAGGGCTTAGCTTTATCACCTCTCACAACTCGCGGTCTCCCAAGTTGGAGTTCCCAACCTTCGTTCTCTTCCTTCGCGATCCTCCGAGACATGATAAGTTGACTTCTTCCCAGGCGACGAGTATACGCCACCTGTCACCCACGCGGTCCCACCAAAAGGGTATGCCACGTGTTCATCTGAATCCTCCTTCTCAGCACCTCGTGACTTCCGTAGTCGAAAAGTGGTTCTTCCAACCTCCGAACTCTCAAGACACAATATTCTGCGAAGGTTCTGATCCAACGGCCTTCCCATGACCTGGATCCAACGGTCTAGATCTCTTCGCCTTCTCTCAACTCAGGATAATTCTTCCAACCTCCGAACCCCTGAGACACGATATGATCCAATGGCTCAAATCCTCCCTGATTTGATGGCCTGTGTCCTTTTGAGACTTTGTGGATCAAGAATCTTAGATTCTTGTCCTTTGACCTCCTGATGTCTGAAGCTCCGATGCTTCTGGATTTCTGCCATGCATCCCTTGAGATGGATGCTCCCGATTCTTTCGGGACTTTGCAAGTCCTCCTCTTCTACGCATATGAGGTTAAATCTCGTGCAACTTCTCCTAGATCCGATGGCTATCGGCTATCTGCTCGAGATCTAACGGCTCCATATCTCTTTGTTTTGTGCTCTCTTTTGCTGCTCTGCTCAGACATGAATCCAACGATCCATATTTTATCCTCTAGCACCGATCCAATGGTAGTTGTGGCTCCCTCCTGAGCTTATGCTTTCTTCCTGAACTTGGAATATTTCTCTAAGTATCAAATACCTCGGCCTTTGCTTCCTTTATCCCTACGAGCCCTGCAACCTTGGGTCTCACCTACGTTCTTGAGACGTTGTCTCTCCTGAGCTTTGCACTCTGAAACCTTGAAGGTTTCCCGACTTTTGCGCTCCTTGCAGAGTCTCTGCACACAAAGTTGCTCTCTCTTCTGAGCTTTAGACTTGAAAAAAAGTCTTCCCTCCCTCACTCCTTGAACTTGAAAAAACCTTCAGATGGTTGTCGATCAACACTTAAACCAAGTGTTGGCCTGGTTCACTCCTTGCATAGGTCTTTGTCCTCCTTGAGCTTTAACTTCTTAGACTCCAATGGTCTATGCTCCTTTTTCTCTCTGAAAGGATGGAAATGCCTTCTTGGAAAATTCCTTCTCAAGCACTCCTTGCTGAGCCTGCAGGGTGTTTAGTAACCCTCTGAAGGTCCTCCTATGGCACTTCCCTTCTCTTGAACTCAAACCAAGAGTTCTTTCTGTGCAATCTCTACACCTTCCCAATGCCCTCCTGGCAGAGTCTCCTAGAATCCTCGGTGATTTTGTTTCTTCACCGAACTTGAAATAGAGTTCTTCCTGTGCACTCTAGGCACTTCCTCAATGCCCTCCTAGAAGAACCTCATAGAATCCCTCGGTGATTCTATCTTCTTCTCTGAACTCAAAACAAGAGTTATTCTCTTCAATATAACCCGTGTATCTGCTCAATGCCCACCTGGCAGAGATTTTGTAGAATCCTGTAGTGTTCCTATCTTCACTTGTGTCCTCTTCCACACAGCCTAACCTCGAAGGTGTTCAACAACCTTGAGGTTTCCTCCTTGAGCCTAAGACTTCAGCTGGTACGCCCTCCTGGCACGTCCTTGTCCAAATTCTGCAGAATTGGAAGTGCACTCTATGCACTAGCTCTCAGAACCCACAGTGTTCTGTCACACCCTCTTGGCATGAAGCCTCAAAGAACCCCAAACATAAAATCAAAGAACTCCTGCAAATGCATACCTAATCATACATCTACAACATATAGAGAACACATAAAGACATTCATAAACATAGAATGACATGCAAGAAATCTTCTCTTTGTATTAATGTAAAATGCCTCTTTTTACAATGTGTTCATGAGCTCAGACTTTGACAGGGTCTTGGCTCTCTCTTCTTCTCAACTCATGCAATTCTCTCTCTATGCGCTGATCTACTTCCTCAACTAACTCAAAACAAGATACAAATATATTTTACATGAGGGGGCTCTTCGAGCTCTTCCCTCCAAAGCTACCTAGCCTCATTAATTATAATGAATGGGTTGTCTAGTCCAGAATCGGATCTAGATCCATCCTTACAACCATTAAAGGATACTTCTACCTAACGCCTGCTCAAAGGCATGGCTCTATGGCTCCACAGCCTTACATCCATTAATTACATTGAAATCAAATTCAAAATGTGAGAGGGTTGGCGCCTCTCTTCCTTGAATGCGAGCTTTGAATGCGCTGAGTGGGATGGATAGCTAGCGCATGGCTGGCTAGAGTGATGCTCCTACATCATACTCCTCTGCTGTGAAAATTCATGAGCTCTCCACCCTAGCTGTTGAAATCCTCCTGGATCCCAAACAACTCTTTGGAGCTATCTCTTTTCTCCATCTCTCTACTGTTGCTGCTACATCCCTGATGCTATGGCAGGTTCCCTCCTGCTCATCTTCTCCTCACTGGTAGCTTTTGTTGAATTAAACATCATCCTTTTGATGTCCTCTATCACCTCGTCCAACTGCTGCTCTGGCTAGCTCTATCTTTGCAGTCTCCTCAGTTGCATTTATTTATCCAACTTAATCTGTTGGATGTGCATGCCCTGCATTTTCACCCTTCTCTCCAGGGCTTCTAACTCTTCACACAGAACAACAAAGTCCATTTTGTCTGCTTCCTCTTCTACTTCTGTAGCTTCCAGTAC
This sequence comes from Picea glauca, assembly GCA_000966675.3. Taxonomy (NCBI): domain Eukaryota; kingdom Viridiplantae; phylum Streptophyta; class Pinopsida; order Pinales; family Pinaceae; genus Picea; species Picea glauca. The sequence continues at coordinate 263,432 of JZKD02S0547557.1, read as the reverse complement.
TATAGTTTCTTTCTATTCGACTCCCTGGCCAAAAATTTCGAGCCATTCCAGCGAATGGTCATCTTCTTCTACTGCAAGCTTCAGTGTTGTAGTCATCCCCTATTCAGCTTCTCAGCTGAAAACATTGAGCCATTCCAACGAATGCTCTTCTCTTTCCTCTGCTTGGGCATTCTCTGATATCTGCTCCAACTCTTTGACAGTCATAGTTGGTTGTCCTTCTGTTGTTGTTGTTTCTGCAACACATGTGTTGGCCTCAACTGGGCTATATGGTAAGAATATCTCCATTCCCCCAATCATCAGAATATCTGATGGGATAGACATCAGTATCTACTCCCCTTTCTCCATGACAATCTCTATTGGTTGTCCTCCTGTTGTTGCATCTACAACACAGGCTTTAGCCTCATCTTGGCTAAGTGGCAGGAATACCTTTATTCCTCCAATCATCATAATGCTCTTCTGATCTTACTCTGTCGGCTCTTTGAGTTGATATGAAATCACCTCTGAGCTCATCTTCTCTCCTTTTCCCACCTGGAAATCTAGGATTTCCTCTCTACCCTCTTGGCAGTTTATGAGATCCATCTCATCTCATTTCCCACTTGGCAATTGGAAATTTCATCTCTGCCCTCCTGGCAGTTCATGAGATCTTTGCTCGATCTCTCTTCCTCATCATCACCGATATTTCTCCCAGTCTTTGGTTCACAGATATGAACCATTTCCTCTGTGGCCCTGAGGTTTTCAACATGCCTCAGCCATCCTCTCAACAGTCTCCACTATATCCTGGCCAACAATTTCCTGATTGGCCACTTTGCTTTCCGCTTCATGGGCCATTCATATACCCATTGCGATCTTGCATCCTGTTGCATTTGAAATGTGATCTCTTCCATTTTCTCCCTTAGATAAGTGAGCTCTTCATCTATTTATTCTTTATTCATCAAATCTAGGTTCTTCCTTCCAGCGTAACTATGACCTTCAGTAGCCATCTTCATCTCCAATCTGCCCTTCTGGCAAATCTTCTACTATCACTCTGCAACTGAGAGCATTTCCATCCTTCTCCTACAGTCCTCCTGACTGTATTTTGATTGCTACGTACCTGCAAACAATCCCTACAGAGTTCCACACTCTGTCTTCCTCTTCCTGTCTCTGCAAGATGCCTATGATACCAAACTGATGTGTACTAGAGTATTCTTTTTCTCCCTCTACCTGAAATAGAAAAAATCAGGCTCTAATACCAACTTGACATAGACCCTTGACCCTTAGGCCAGAATCAGTTATAGTATCGTTCTTAAATTCCCCCTTGAGCCAAAGTGGCTCCTTTGATTCCCTTCAGGAACCTTCAACGACTTCGATCCACGGGTCCTTCTTCGAAAATTCCACCTGTGTGCACAGGCATCAGGTGCGAGCTTCACCTCCATGTGACCTCAGTGCTATGACCAAGGCCTTAACACAAGAACCTTTTTACAACTCGCAATCTCACAAGTTGGTGGGTTCAAGATCCTCAACTCCAAACCTCCAATACCCGAGATCCTGATACGGGTATAGCTCCTCCTTGCTAGTGCCTCTATAAGCGACCACTGGCTAGGGCTTAACTTTAGCACCTCTTGCAACTCGCAGTCTTGTGAGTTGGAGTGCCCAACCTTCGTGCTCTTCCTTCGCGATCCTCCAAGACGCGATAAGTCAACGATAAGTTGACTTCTTCCCAGGCGATGAGTATATGCCACCTGTCACCCAAGCGGTCCCACCAAAAGGGTATTCCATGTGTTCGCCGGAATCCTCCTTCTCGATACCTCATGACTTTCGCAGTCGAAACGTGGTTCTGCCAACCTCCGAACCCCTGAGATGTGATATTCTGTGGAGGTTCTGATCCAATGGTCTTCCCGTGACATGGATCCAATGGTCTAGATCTCTTCGCCTTCTCGCAACTCAGGATAATTCTTCCAACCTCCGAACCCCCGAGACGCAATATGATCCAACGACTCAGATCCTCCCTGATCTGATGGCCTATGTCCTTTCGAGACTTAACAGATCAAGAATCCCAAATTCTTTTCCTTTGACCTCCCGATGTCTGAAGCTCCAATGCTTCCAGATTTCTGCCACGCATCCCTTGAGATGGACGCTCCTGATTCTTTTGGGACTTTGCAGGTCCTCCTCCTCTACGCATACAAGGTTAAATCTTGTCTAGCTTCTCATAGATCCGATGGCTATCGACTATTTTCTCAAGATATGACGGCTCCATATCTCTTCAGCTTGTGCGTTGTTCTACTGCTCTACTCGGACACGAATCCAACGATGCAGATTTTATCCTCTAGCACCGATCCAACGGTAGTTGTGGCTCCCTCCTGAGCTTATGCTTTCTTCCTGGACTTGGAAGATTTTTCTAAGTATCAAAGACCTCGGCCTTTGCTTCCTCTATCCCTACGAGCCCTGCAACCTTGGGTCTCGCTTGTGTTTTTGAGACACTGTCTCTCCTGAGATTTGCACTCTGAAACCTTGAAGGTTTCCCGACTTCTGTGCTCCTTGCAGAGTCTCTGCACACAAAGGTGCTCTCTCTTCTAAGATTTAGAATTGAAACAAAGTCTTCCCACACTCACTCCTTGAACTTGAAAAACCTTCATATGGATGTCGATCAACACTTAAACTGAGTGTTGGCCTAGTGCACTCATTGCACAGGTCTTTGTCCTCCTTGAGATTTAACTTCTCAGACTCCAATGGTCTTTGTTCCTTTTTCTCTCTGAAAGGATCGAAATGCCTTCTTGGAAACTTCCTGCTCAAGCACTCCTTGTTGAGCCTGCAGGGTGTTCAATAACCCTGTGAAGGTCCTCCTGTGACATTTCTCTTCTCTTGAACTCAAAACAAGAGTTCTTTATGTGCAATATTTGCACTTGCTCAATGCCCTCCTAGAAGAGTCTCCCAGAATCCTCAATGATTTTGTTTCTTCACCGAACTCAAAATAGAGTTCTTCCTGTGCACTCTAGGCACTTGCTCAATGCCCTCCTGGTAAAGCCTCACAAAATCCCTCAGTGATTCTGTCTTATTATTTGAACTCAAAACAAGAGTTCTTCTCCTCAATACAACCCGTGTATTTTCTCAATGCCCACCTAGCAGATCTTTTGCAGAATCCCACAGTGTTCCTATCTTCTATTGTGCCCTCTTCCACATAGCTTGACCTCCAAGGTGTTCAACAACCTTGAGGTTTCCTCCTTGAGACTAAGACTTCAGCTGGTACACCCTCCTGGCACGTCCTTGTCCAAATTCCACAGAATTGGAAATGCACTCTATGCACTACCTCTCAGAACCCGCAGTGTTATGTCACACCCTCTTGGCATGAAGCCTCAAAGAAACCCAAACCTGAAATCAAAGAACTCCTGCAAATGCATACCTAATCATACATCTACATCATATAGAGAACACATAAATACATTCATAAACACAGAATGACATGCAGGAAATATGCTCTTTGTATTAATGTAAAAAGCCTCTTTTTACAATGTGTTCCTAATCTCAGACATTGACAGAGTCTCAGCTCTCTCTTCTTCTCAACTCACGTAGAGCTCTCTCTCTCTATGCACTGATCAACTTCCTCAAATAAATCAAAACAAGATACAAGGATCTTTTACATGAGAGGGCTCTTCTATCTCTTCCCTCCAAAGCTACCTACCCTCATTAATTACAATCAATGGGCTGTCTAGTCCAGAATCGGATCTAGATCCAGCCTTGTAACCATTAAAGGCTACTTCTACCTAACGCCTGCTCAGAGGCATGGCTCTATGGCTCCATGGCCTTACATACATTAATTACATTGAAATCAAATTGAAAATGTGAGAGGGTTGTCACCTCTCTTCCTTGAATGTGCGCTTTGAATGCGCTGGTTGGTGCATGGCTGGTTGGAGTGATGCTCCTGCATTAGAAAGCGTGTAGAAAACTAAAGTAACAAATGGCAGAAGATCAGCATGTGCACATGCAAGAAAGCATGCACAAAGGAAAGTGACAGTTGGAGGAAGAATAGCACACACATGGGAAAAAGACCTAATGCAAAAAGGGTTAGGGTTTTGGTAATATTATGTAAGTGGTTGAAGAGCCCAAAATGTATAAATATAGATACGAAAGTATCAATAGGGTTGTTTTGGTTTTTGGTTGTTGGTTGTTGGTTGTTGTTGATACAGAGACAAGAGGAATGGAAGAAGGGAAAGATAGAGAGAAGAAGGAGGAGAAACCCTTGGACCCGATCTTGATGGATGACGACCAGCTTAAGTGGATCTTGGCATCTTTAGGAACAACACATAGTAGAGAACCCTACCAATATAAGGTGAATACCAAGAAGAGAACCATAGCCGAGAGGGAAGGCTTGGACAGCGATGAGGAAGAGGTAGAGGATCTCCAGGCTATGGAGAAGATTGAGGAAATCATGTGCGCCACGTATGAGAGGAAAACAAGAGGCCCAAGAACAGGAGGAGAAGGCAACCATCCCTTTCATATTAATGTCAATGTGGAACCCATAAACCCATGTGAGACCAATACACCAAAGAGAACACCACTGTTTAGACAACCAAAGTTCAGAGGAAGTCCGACAGCAAGGAGTACATCTACACAAGGAGAAACAATTGGAGGATCCAGTTCATGCAACCTTACTCAAGTATCTACACCACACAGAGGAGGGAGTAGCTCAGTATTTAGAATGGCAAGACACGATCCTACTATCATATTACCAAATTTTTTAGGAGAAGCAGAAGAATACCCTGAGAAGCATTTTCTCATTTGCGCAAAGATTTGGGAAGCAAAGAAGATCACTAATGAAGACACCAAACTCATGCAGCTAGGGATCATGCTAAGAGACCGTGCACTAGACTGGTACATGAGTCTAGACACGAATAGTGTTCCCGAGATGACAAGGACACTGGACGAAATTAAGAAACTATTGATAAATGAGTTCCAGAAGTTGAGCTCAGAGGATCAATACATGAACGAGATCATTGATATAAGACAAAAACTAGGAGAATCGGTATGGTGATTGATCAAAGATTCAAGTAATTAAAAGGAAATTTTAAATACCTCATGACTAATATGCAACATCGTCACTTGTTTGTCAACTCACTACTTCCACACTTAAAATATCCATTACGACAAAAGAAGTTTCAGACGCAAGAAGAGGCTTTCCAGGCAGCCTTGCAATTGGAAGAGAATCAATACCAACAGATGGATCCAGCTATTGAAGAACTGAAGGAGGATCTAAAGAACTTAACATTTCAGCTGAACTGGAATAATAACAAGGACAAGCGAGAAGTCGTTTGGTGCACCACCTGCAGGATGGAAGGACACCATAAGAATGAGTGCCCAACATTCGCACAATATATGGCGACGGGGATGCCAAACCCGCTATGACAGGGAGGATTATGGTGCAAAATATGCAAGAAAATAGGTCACGACCTTTACAATTGCACGATGATGCAGAAATACCAAACAGTCCCAAAGAACTCATATTGTACCTTTTGCAAGTCAGTCGGCCATGACGACAAAGATTGCAGAACTATGGATCTGATGCAGGAAAGAACATTAGACACATACAGGGTACAGGTAGAAATGATGACTGGGCAGGCAACACCACAGTTCAATCAATCCCAAACTCCATATAACACCGCACAACAGTAGTATAATATTGTGCCACAACCTTACAATAACGCGCAGTCGCAGTACAACCCGGCACAGCCCCAGTACAATACCGCGCAGTATAATCAGGGAACACAGTATAACATGCCACGAGGTGATCACGCAGCGTATAGAGGAGCAGGACGAGCCATAGGAGGTTTCATACGTGGTAGAGGACCATTCACATGTCACAATTGTCAGCAACAAGGACATTATGCACGGGAGTGCCCACTGCCACTAGCGACCTGTATGTATTGTCACACATCGGACCACGATACAGAGGAATGTCCGACATTACTCATAAATATCCGGGAAAAAAGGAATCAAAATAACCAAAATGTTCAGTGGATTTCAGTCAAAGCAAGGGATGACGGATGGAACATCAACATAGTCACTCGAGGAGGAACAAAAATAGGAAATGATGTAGTTCGACAGGAACCAGCGCAGAACCAATGGGTAAAGAAGAACACTGACCCCATGAGAAGGAGATCTTTATAGAAGCCTGACTAGAATTCTAGAAGGAGGACATAACATCAACTGCATAACAGAGAAAGGAAGCTCCAGAATATGACATGCTGCCATCACTGGACCATACCAATAGAATACAACCCAAGGAATAAATAAGTACTATCAAAGACTTTTTTCAATCATGCATCAAAATGTTAAGTGATCCTTCATCTATAAAAATATTGCAAAACATCCTAGAAAAATGTAGCAGCGAGACGGAACAGAAGCTAGAACTGAAAAATGTCAACCACCTACACACAAGAAGAAGAACAAGTAGAGAATTTAGACTAAATGCTAACATTGGGGATTTCAATATGGGAGATATTATACTAGATCTAGGATCCAAAGTGAATGTACTACCAAAAGCTACATGGCAATGCATGGGAGAACCTAAACTGGGATACTCAATTTTTCAATTAAAGCTAGCAAATCAACATAGAGTCCTACCAATAGGTAGACTAAAAGGAGTGATGGTAGATCTGGATGGTGTGCGCACTAAGGCAGACTTTGAAGTCATCGAAATAGCAGACGACACAACACCTTACCCGACGCTACTTGGTTTGGACTGGGTGTTCAAAAACAAGGCCATAATTAACTTAAAAACTAGAAAAATGACATTTGAGTCGGGGGACTATAGGGTCATAGCCCCACTCGACCCATCAGAAGGTGATAGGTTCATAGAACCCACTTTTCTGGATTTAGAAGAGATCGTCCAGTTGTACAGAACAACTGCACACGATGCAGACTATATAAACCCAACTGCAGATGGGGTACTCATTTGGTGAAGCATTACTTCATGCACAACAGACTCAGACACCGAGTTAGAAAACTGGCAGCAAAGTCTACATGAAGTATCCACGAGAAGGTGTGCAAGAATAGACTGTGAAGTAAGGTGGATTGGCACAGAAATCCGAGAACCACCCAGTTTTCATGGGCTAAATGATTTGGAAACTTTCTTGACACAATATGAATACGAGGTATTAGAAAAACAGAGATTGCTAGCATTGGATTTAGCACTAAAGGCTACACCCACAAGATGGTGGGGTGCGTACAAATATACTATCACATATTGGTACCAATGCAAATGAGTACTGCGCATAAGGTTCAGCGCATAACAGACAGGTAAGAAACAACATAAATACGATGGACTAGGCACACCAGCAGAACACTTGGAGGCATGTAAAACTCTATGGAAAATGACACCACCAGAGAAATGGTCTCACCACTTCATTCATACTTTAGAGGGCATACCAGCGAATTGGTATATGGACCAAGAAATGCACAAAGGAACCAAGACATGGGAGACACTCCAACAGAACTTTACAATCACTTTCTCATTCGAACATGAGAACCCCAATATAGACATGGCCCTGAAACGAATCAGAGACGTCATATTCATTACAGAACTGGAAGTGAAAGTTATCACAGAGGAACAATAGCAGAATAAGCACATAGTCAAGGAACTACTTTCATGCTACCATGTATAGGAAGAAGCACTGGATGAAGATGATCCGTGTGATATTCAAATCGAAGAAGTCGAAGGTTAGAGAGATGTGGAAGGACCACCCTTGGAGTCAGAGGTCATATTTGCACCAATCAAGATAAAGAAGGTTAACATAGGGACCATCGAGCAGCCCAAAATGGCCAGCATTGTATATTACTAGGACAAACAGAAACTAGAAATAGTCCCCCAACCTTTATAGAGATGAAAGGAATATCTGGAGAATTAGGAGAAATGTAGATACCAATCAGATCTGATGCGAGACCCATTAAACAATGACCATATAGACTGAACCCCATCTATAAACAGAAAGTTAAAGACGAGATCAACAGGATGCTTGAGGCCAGCATCATTGAACCAGTCGAAGAATCAGAATGGATAAGCTCGATGGTAGTACAGGACAAGAAATAGGGAAGAGGGATCAGGATATGTGTCGGATTGAGGAATTTGAATGAGGCATGCCTACACAAGCCATTCCCCACACCATTCATGAATGAAGTACTCAAGAACATAGGAGGCCATGAAGCCTACTCATTCACCGATGGATTCTCAAGATATCATCAGATTAAGATAGGACAAGAGGATAGATACAAGACCACATTTGCGACAGAATGGGGATCTTATCGGTATACAATCATGTCCTTCAGACTGAAGAATTCCCCTGCGATATTCTCTAGAGTGGTCATCGCAGCATTTAAGGAATTTATCCACCAATTTTTCAAAGTATACCTGGATGATTGGATAGTTTATAGCCTATTGAAAAACCATGTGGAAGTTTTACGACTGATGTTAGAATGATGCAGGCAATGCCAGATATCACTGAATATCAAGAAATGCATATTTGGAACACCATTCAGAATATTATTGGGACACATAGTATGCAAACAGGGTTTGCTAGTGGATCCGACCAAAATCACAGTCATTGTTAACCTACCAGCACCAAAAACAGTCCGCCAATTAAGAGCAATGTTAGGACACATAGGATACTACAGGAAATTTATCAAAGGTTATGCACAGATCACAACACCAATGGAAAAATTGTTAAGAAAAGATAGAAAGTACCAATGGAATGATGAATGTCAACATGGTCTAGATACCCTGAAGGAAAAAATGGTTACTGCACCTATATTAGTATTTTTAGATTGGGAAAAGACATTCCATGTACATGTAGATGCATCATCAATAGCACTTGGAGCTATCTTAGCGCAACCAGGACTAGGAGACTTAGATCACTCGATAGCGTTCGCAAGAAGAAAACTATCAAACTCATAACAAAATTACAACACAACAGAAAGAGAAGGCCTAGCTATGGTTTATGCACTACAGAAATACAAACATTACCTATTGGAAAAACACTTTAAGATGTTTACAGATCACTCAACCCTAAAATACCTAGTCAACAATCCAGTGTTGGGGGGGAGAATCTGTCAATGGCTACTTCTATTTCAAGAATTTGACTTTGAGGTAATAGTTAAACCAGGAAAACTGAATGCAGGACCTGACCACTTATAGAGGGTCAGAAATGGAGAGGAACCAATGAATTTAGAAGACAACTTTCCAGATGCACAACTATTCTCAGTACAGATTGTTGATGACTATTTTGCAGAGATCATCCAGTACTTGAGCATAAGTACTGTGCCACAAGAACATGCCATTGCACAAAAGAAGAACCTGGTAGTCCACATAGCTAACTACCAGTTGATCGCAGGACATCTATACAAGATGGGTGCAGATAGCATCTTACGAAGATATGTACTAGACCACGAACAAACAATAATCTTAGTAGAAGCCCACGAGGGAATAGTAGGAGGGAATTATGAAGGAAAAGCTACCACACAGAAGGTAGTCCGCACAGGATTATGGTGGCCAACAATCCACAGAGACTCAAAAGAGTACTGTCAGCAATGCGATGTCTGTCAAAGGGTAGGCAAACCCAACAGAAGGGATGAGATGCTAGTACGACCGCAAGTGACACTCTGGGCATTTGAAAAATGGGCAATAGACTTTGTGGGGCCAATTCACCCATCAGCCAAGAGAACAAGGGCGAGATACATTATCACCGCGGTGGAATACTTAACAAGATGGGTGGAAGATGCACAAGTAGAAGATTGCAGTGTAGAGACAGCTGCACATTTTCTGTTTGAACAAGTAATTACCAGATTTGGGTGCCCAAGAATTTTGATGAGTGACCAAGGAACGCACTTCATAAACAACACCATTCGAGCGATGCTTGAAGAGTTTGAAGTTAATCACCAAAAAAGCTCACCGTATCATCCTCAAGAAAATGGCACAGTAGAAGCCTTCAACAAAATTCTAGAGAACGCCTTGAAAAAGATATGTAACGTCAACAAGGATGATTGGGACCTCAAGGTACCAGCAGTGTTATGGGTGTATAGAACCACATGAAAAAATTTGACAGGCCACACACCATTCAAACTAGTCTATGGTCAAGAAGTAGTAGTGCCATTAGAATTTTTAATACCCAGTCTACGTGTAGCAGCTATCACACAAATGACAAAACAAGGCATAGTATAGGAAAGACTAAAACAATTACTTTCAATGGAGGAAGACCGAAACTTGGTGGGATTCCATCAACAAGTACAGAAAGCAAGAGACAAAGCTTGGCACGACCACCACATCAAGAGGAAGACGTTCAAGGAAGCAGATCTAGTATTGCTCTATGACAATAAATCATTGTAGCATCCAAGAAAGCTCAGGATGCATTAGCTAGCACCATACGAGGTAAAAGTTGTCATGGATGGAGGAGTTGTACAGTTAAGAGATCTAGCAGGCATATACCTCAAAGGAATGATCAATGGGAGCTGACTGAAGCTATACAAGGACAGTCAACCACCCACCGCGCAATTAAAAAAAAAAAACCAGAAAATAGCCTAAAACAACGTGCAACATGATGGACAAGACACATGCAATATGAAACATAAAGTCCATAAGGGAAACGATAATGGCCACATCGAAAAAGGAAAAAAGCAGGAAAAGGAGAGTCAGAAAAAAGTAGGCTGACAAAATAGCATGAGGCAAAGTTAAAGCAGGGCAAGGACGGATGGGATGTCACAGTAAATGCGCCAACTGGAGACGGCAGAGTAGGCGTAATGGAAAGTATGAAACCATTATGGATGCATTGAACTCACAGTTAGGGTGCATTAATCGCACGATGGGGGAAGTGTCCTTGACAAGCTTCATGACAAGCCCATACAAGACATGATCACAGAAGCAGTTAGTCTATTCACGGAAGGAGAACATAAAAAGAGCAACAGCAGCTAGAATGAACGGAGTATGACCACAGATCTCATCGAAGCCATTCGAAATCAGAAAACATTTGACAAACACCACTGAAGGATTTGGACCATATCCAATTGGTCTTGACATGGATGCCATCAAGAGCATTATACAAACTACAAGTTAGCGTCGACCACGAGATGCAGTCTCGAGCACATAAAAACTTAGCCGAGTTGCAGGAAGCCACAAAGAAGTGGGAAGCGCTGGAAATAGTTTGTGCATAGGCCAAATCTAACACTTAGGAGGAGAAGGAACGCAAAAATGAGCTGGAACATAGAGTGGAAGAAATTTTTGGGAAACTTCCAACCACTGCGCAAGGAAATGAACTCCCAACCACAAAAAAGATCGACCATATTGTGCAGGAAATTGATCAGTATCAGAAGGAGATCGAGACTCTCTGTGGATATATTATACCGAAAACTCCACCAGCAGTGAAGGAGAAAAGGAAGCAGCAAGCAACAATGCAACTGTAGGAGCTAGAAAAATAGGTCAGCACGGTAGTCGACTTGCTGGATAAAGTAGCAAAAATTTGGACAAGGCTGGAAGAGGATCCACAGGTCCAACACTGGGACAAGGAGGAGGAGAGGATCAATGCAACGATCCAATAAATCAAGCAACGACAGAATACCATACCAATTCCAGAATGGGTCAAGGGAACGCAAGAGTTGAAGAAGATGCAGGCAAAACTTATCACGGCACAAACACAGAAATAGGAGCGTCAGGCTCAAATAGAACTATTGCAGGAGCGGGTAGTATGGTCACCAATTCTGTTGTGGGTGGGAAATCCCTCCTACGGACTTAGCATTTAAGGGATTTGATCATGCATGCAGAAAATGACCATTCAAAAGGCCTCTACTTTTCCTATTCTCCCGACACAAAACCCCACATTCATATAATACAAAGGTATCAACAAGATTTGGTAACTCTACCTTAAGTCCTTTGTTTGATGTTGATCCCTTTGTTTTCTCTCGCTCTTTGATTGCAAGCCTCCTCCCAAAGATGACCTCCATTCACACATGCACAAATAGAGAGCTACAAACATGCATTTCATATACTAATTGTTGGGTTAGTTGTGACAATATCATAAAATAAACATTCAAGTTGAACACATGATATGGTGGGACGGAAAAAGTATTCCTTTTTGTATTAATCTTCACAAGAGTAAACTTTCAATATGTGGTCGGAACTGCTCCTCGAAACTAGTCTTGGGCTCCTCTTCAACTGTCTTCCAACTGCTTTTCTCTATACTTCTCTTTGCATAAGGATGGCTAAAGGTTGGGACAAAGGGAATGCCAATTTGGGTATAGTTTCTTTACTATGATTTTCCTCCTTTCAAATGGGACCCCTACCCCTTATTTTATAAGCTATAAGGAGCTAGGTATTTGGTCGAATGACCGGCCATGCATGGCCAAAAGGTTTAGTTAACTTACCCAAAGTTGTGTGTTCCATCAACAACTTTCCTTTATTCGTGCTTCTGTAGGTCCACGTGGGTTGTAGTGGGTCAGCTAGCGTGGACACTGTAGATACACATGGGCTGTAGTGGAGTAGGGTGCATGGGACTTTAAAAAATGTATTTTTAAGAAGAGTTGTTCAGTAGTGTTTTGGAAAAGAAGGAATCTGAGATGGCCTGATGCCAGGTAAGAATTTCTGGTGCAAATTAGGGTTATAACAAGGAGATTGAGGAAGCACAAAGCAATTCGGTGACTCTGGACGAGTCACATGTTAGTGTTGGGGTCCTATTGGCACTACACCGAAGTGGAAAGAAGAACGATCATGGGAAAGAAAGCATGAAGAAAACTGAAGTAACAACAGGCAGAAGATCAGCACGCGCGCATGCAAGAAAGCATGCACAAAGGAAAGCAACACCTGGAGGAACAACAACACACGCATGGGAGAAATACCTAACGCAAGAAGGTTTATGGTTTTGGTAATATTTTGTAAGTGGCTGAAGAGCCTGAAATGTATAAATATAGATACGAAAGTATCATATAGGGTTGTTGTGGTTGTTGGTTGTTTTTGTTATGGTTATGTTTGTTGAGAGTCGATATTCAAGAGTTAGGTTTTTGAATGAAGTTTTGGAAACTGTAACTACACGGGGCGTAGGCGATATGTAATGTTTTGAGCTGTATGAACTGATTTTGTAAGCTGGTGAGCAAAGAAGATACGAGGGAAGGTAGATCCTAGGATTAGACCGCAAGCTGTAGAGCCTGGTGTGACCTAGTTCACCTCGCATAGATATTACCCAGTTTTGTGGACAATTGTAAGCACGCGGTGCCGAAAATGTAGAACTATCATAATAAAAGAGCCAAGAGCTAAATTTTTGTGGACGTCTCCCAAGAGGGGATGAACCACGGTAATACTTGCATAATATGTTGAATGGTTGCATGCCTTTACTTTCTTTCAACAATTAATAGTTAAGTGTGATGAATGAGTTAACACATTGTTATGAATCTGTTTATACTTTGCTGGAATTAAACTGTGAAATATACGTATGCGACTTCAGGGAATAAGTAGATTACAGTAACAACTCATAGTACAGGGACTTAATCAAGAAACCCCTATCCCCTACTCTGTCCTAGACTATAAACACCTGGGTCTTATAGTCACCCATTTAAACCTATCTCGAGTGAGACTCCACAGTACCTTCTGGGTGTTGCGTTGCCTTCTGGTTTACCAGGAGGGCCGATAGTTTTAGAGACTTTTTTGGAACCCCGAATGACATGAACCCTAGGTCAATAACTTAGACAACCCAAGAAGGGAATCAGTAACCAAAAACACCAAGCCTGATTCTCTTGCCATTTCCCATCATTAAACTATGTGATCATGTGCGCATATAAAGGCCTAAGTGTCTAAGATCCTGTTGCATGTGGGATTGTGTGCGCTGAGCAAATATTTAAAAAACTCTCAAAAACAGAGATATAAGGAACATAGTTAACAACTATCGGTTTTAAGATATGTGGTGTCAGGCTACATGTTTTGGGAACTCACATCAAAATGGTCGAAAGATAACTTGTAATGGTGGCTCGCTTCTCATCGAATGGAGATAGTTTTTCTGGACAATGTCATTGAGCGCACAATTAGACAAAAACATGTTATTCCAAATACCCTCAATTATGGATGCCCAGGATTTGATTCAAAATTATCGTGCTACATATGGAAATTCATCTGTTGTAGCAGACATATGATTATTGAGGAAGGCCCTTCTAATTTATAATTCTTTTCATCAGAATCTTGTGTAGGACGACGAAGCACAGAAAGATGAACTTGGCATCAGTAACTATAAATGGCCTGATCTGAAAGGTGGATTGATCATGATGGAAAAATGGCTCTGTGTCAATCGAGACAGGAGGGTAACTGGAGCTATTCCTGGTGTGAACATAGGTGATCTTTTATATTTCAGAATGGAGTTGTGTGTCATCGGTTTGCATGGGCCTATCATGGAAGGAATAGATTGCATCAATGCAAGATTCAATTAGTGGAGTGAGCTAGTCACTACCAGTATCATTTCTTCTAGTGGATATGAAGATGATGAAGACGATGGTGAAACACTTATTTACACTGGCCAAAGAGGGAAACTACAGAACAATAGCGCATATTGTTCCCAGGCAGATATCATAGGTAGTGAGGTTATCATGGAGGAAGCAAAACTCATTATTCAACAGTCATCACGGTTTATTTATCAAGCTAAGGAGCTCCATTATGACATCGCTACTATGATCTGAAAGTCTGACCAAACAAGCAGCTAAAGATTAATATGAGAAAGTAAATCATGGAATGAGGAGATGGGCTATGGAATAAGGATATACGCTATGAAATGAGGAAGTGCGCTGTGAAATGAGGAGATGCACTGTGAAATGAGGAAGTGTGTTGCGAAATGAAGATGGGATTTATGGGATATAGTGTTCTAGCATCTACAAGTGGCAGAGTTCCCCATCTTTTTAGGCAGTAGCTATTCGAGCATATTTGAGAAGCCAACATCTTCTCACTTTCATTTATTTTTTGTTGAACTAGTTTCCACGAATATAGATCGTAGTTTACATGTGTCATTGTGTTAAAGACTAGTTCCTAGGAAATAGTAATTCATTTTCTACAAGTGTCAAGTTGTTGTAACATATTTCTATTTATAGAAAGAAATTTTATGACTCGAGACTATAGGATTGATGACATCTCTCTATAAATGCACATGTAAAATATTACACAAGCAAGTCAATCTTCTGAGACCGCAGTTTTAGAAACATAAAAATACTGGAGAGGTCTGTCGTAAGGTTTTCAAGAAAGGATAATGAGTAGCAAGGGCATGAAAGTTTGATGTTTTCCTCAAAGACTTGTCTTAGTTTTTATGTGAAACATCTCAGCTGATGAGTAAGACTTTTGATCAGATAGTTTATTCTTTATGTGTTATCATACTTCTTCGATTTTCTTCTATTAGATGTGATTTTGTATATATAAGGATTATATGAGCAGAGTTTGTGTTGAGGATGTTGTGATAGGGATTATCACAACAACTGCCACATACACATATTTTTCATTCTGTGATGTTTTGAAAGGTTTTCTAACTATTACAAATTCCTCCTATAGTGACTGAAAGCAGGTTGCTTTTCATCCTTAACTACACATTGTTTTTTCTCAATTCCTTCATTCACACCTAATCGATTTCAGATATGATCTAGGGCCTTATTTGACCTGATTTTCTTCCCATAAGATGTTAAGTCAAGATTGTTAGATTTCATAGACTCCATGCCCAATGGATTTATTTCGTTTTCCTTAATTTTACCACTCTCTAAGTTTCTTAAAACCCAAATAATCCAAATCAAGTCATTTATTTTCAAGATGTGCTAGGATTGCACTTGAGCAGTCCAAGAGAAACTTCTAGCGCTAACAACTGGAACTGCAGTTGTAACTGCAACTGGTACTTTAACTGTAACTTAGGGTTTTATGAGAAAACTTTAATTTTTCAAACTTCAAATTTTGAAATTCTAATCCAGGGGCTAGATGCGCTGAGCTGAGGTGAGTAAGTTGGTGTATTCAGATTTCTAAAAATCCAAATTTTACCCTTTGAAACTGAGCTTGCGGAAATATGGACTGGTACTTTTGGTATTGGTTCTGGTTTCCTGGCTTTTCTGGTTTTCTGGTTTTTTTGGTTTTCTGGTACTTTTGGTTTTCTGGTTTTCTGGTACTAGTCAAAAACTAGGGTTTGACTTTCCAGAGGCTCTGTCCACTGAAAAGGTGCACTCAAGCTGCCAAAATATTCACTAGGGTAGGGCGCATTTTTCTAGATGGTTTTTAGGGAAAATGTCCTAACTTTCTTGTACGACAATAATTATGTTTTTGCTTATCCAGTGAAAGGTTCTCTCTTCAGCTTATCTCTGATTCCATGTTAAGTTTTGAGCTATTATTAGGTTTCTTTTCAATTTACTAGATAACAAAAGCATAGGTAGGATCACTGAGAGAAACACAATCACAATATACACAACATTTATCCTGGGAAACCCTCATGGGGGAGAAAACCCAGCAAAACTTCCTTAATATAGATAGCTAATACAATGCCAAGATAATAAACCAAAACACTAGAGAATATCCAACACTCAGCAATGTGCCTCTCTCTTCCTTCTTCTCCCAACTTCAAATACCAAACTTGCACACTTGATGAGTGAATGAGTGAGTGAGAAAATGAGTCATTGGCCTCCTTTATTTATACTAATTGGCAGGCATTGGAAAGGTGTCTCTTCACTAGGCAGGGATGACTTGTCTTCTTAGTGGTTAAAACCACTTTAATTAGGCCTGGGGGTCGACTTCTTAATTTTCATAATACAATTAGGGTTTGAAAACCCAACAAAACTTCCTTAATATAGATAGCTAATACAATGCCAAGACAATAAACCAAAACACTAGAGAATATCCAACACTCAGCAATGTGCCTCTCTCTTCCTTCTTCTCTCAACTTCAACTACCAAACTTGCGCACTTGATGAGTGAATGAGTGAGTGAGAAAATGAGTCATTGGCCTCCTTTATTTATACTAATTGGCAGGCGTTGGAAAGGTGTCTCTTCACTAGGTAGCGACGACTTGTCTTCTTAGTGGTTAAAACCACTTTAATTAGGCCTGGGGGTCGACTTCTTAATTTTTATAATACAATTAGGGTTTGACCAATATACAAAAGGGGATTTGGTCAATTACAATGATCGGAATGATCAATCCATAAAATGGGATTGATTTAATGAATAATGACTCAATAAATAAATAGAATACTCTTTGTTGTTACAATATTTCAACAAATATCATCAAATAAATCTAAGACAAAATGATGAAGGAAAGGACGAAAGAGATGGTTCATGAGACTTTGGAAAGTGGAGGGAACATTACACAAGCCAAAGGGCATGACCAAGAAATCATAGTGACCATCATGATTTCTAAATGCAGTATCAGGAATGTCTTCCTCTTTCATATGTATCTAGTGGTAGCCATAACGGAGATCGATTTTAGTAAAGCACTGATGGCCTCTCAATTCATCCAACAAGTCATCAATGACAAGAATGGAAAATTTGTCTATGATGGTGAGTTGTTTGAGGGCATGAAAATATAGATAGATGCACCAAGTTCCTTCTTTCTTGAGTACCATGACCACAAGAGAAGAATAGGGGCTGGTACTAGGATGGATAACACCCACTTCGAGAAATTCTTGAACAATTTTCTCAATTTCATTCTTTTGGGAAAAGGGATGATGATAACTACGAACACTGGGAGGAAGGTTTCCTGAGACTAGAGGAATGGAATGATAATGAACACCACATGAAAGGGGAGTTCCATGGGGAGTGGTAAAAATGGCTTGGTGTTGGGAGAGGATAGATTGGAGGTCAAGATGCACAAAGGGGTGACTCAACTGCTTGAATGGAATGGAAATGGGAAATAATGCCCAAATGACCTTTTTTTAGGATCTTTTCCATTCAATGGGAAACGATGATCTCAGTGGAGCCT
>JZKD02S0547557.1:201073-234443 GCA_000966675.3 Picea glauca | reverse complement strand
GGAATCATACAATAAAACACAACAAGATTTATAGGAAAGAATCATATTACTGTATCATATTAAATGTGAAAGATAGATTACAACCATGGCCTTGATGTCATAAGGTCCCTTCCAACTTTCCTTTGTTCCCCACACACTTTCACTCCACGAATTATGAGAGCACAAATCTGATAGTATTCATAATCTATCTTGACAAAGGCAAAACTCAAAACCACTCTAACCAAGCTAATAATTCCAAGCCAAACCCAACTTAGCCAATCCCAAAAGCTCCAAGCTCCAAAAGCTAATCTCAAAAGCTAACTTTCTCCATGAGGGCTCCTCTCCTTTTATAAGTTAAAGAGGATAAGGTGAGGAGGTTAGGATGATCCCACTAAATCATGAAAGTGAGTAAGATCCAAACCATTCGGATGCCACCTCACCATGGAAGTTTCTCCTTCTAGAAGATTCAAGAAAATTCTCGTTTTTCCCACGTGTAAGCATTCCTGCACCCTACCTATAGAGAAACCTGCGAACCTCTCGCAACCTATCTAAGGTGAAACCTGTGAGAATCAGGCATTCTCGCACCCTACCTATATAGCAACCTATAAACTTCCTTTTTTACAGGGTTTTTACTAAGGAAAATGCAACTTCTTTTCTCAGGAAAAGTTCTTCTCCCTTCTCTCTTCAAGAACTCAGGCCACTGACCCCTCTGAAGGAAACAGATAGGTTTACATCATTAACAGTTATAGGGGTGATGAAAATATTTTGTAACAGAGATCCCCCCAAAGTATGAAGTTAGAACAGAGTGATAGCTGAAATACTTTGTCCAGTGTGTGTAGGGAACAAGGAACAGTCGGTCGGAAACCTGCCAACAAACAAGGAAATATAGTAAAATAATACATCATCATTGAGGTAGGCATTCCCATACTCAGAATACAAATGACTCAAAGCATAAATGTCGACATGCAAAGATCCATTCCAAGTAAGTGATGCAGGAGCATCGTCAGCAGCAAGTGAGCATGAGTAGTGCCAACGCATTTTTTGGCACATGTTCAAAGGTGTTTAAATTGTTTTGAAGTAGGATGCGCCAAACATAAATGAAGTAGTTAAGAAAGGGAATACTTGTGATTGTAATCATACCTTGAGCATCCTGCTCTCATCTGAAGGATTAAGAGGCATTTATGCTAGTAAATGTAAGTAGGTAGAATTAAATTCTAGATTAGACAGTTTTAGGAGCGGAGGGAAAAATGACTATCGACACCCTCATATTGTATCATTGTAACATTATCAATCGAAGAGAGCATAGGAGAGAAGAAGCAGAGAGCTGTGTAAAGTAAAAACCCATGTACAAAAATTCTGGATTAACACAAAGATCTTTAGTTTAGACTCATGGTGTTCAATTGCTTTATGTGTTTGTACATGTTGATTGATATATGCTTGTTACTCTCTGTTATGCATTTTCTTTGATGCGTCAATGTATGATTTCATATTTAATGTCTGAAATCTGAAGAGAGGGAGAGTAAGGAATGAGTTTTAATTGTTTCTCCGTCTAAGCAAGAGTTTCCCTGCAAGGAGTGTAGCGAAATTGTCTGCAAGGTGTGCGTTGACAGAAATCAGAGTTCATCTCTGAAAGCTCAGGAGGGATAACATTGTTCTCATTCTCACAGAAGTGAAAATTAAGCACAGGAGCCATGAAAAGTATGCGATGGCTGAGTAGAGTCTCAGATTTTGCAACCTGAGGGAGTTGTTCAAGGACTGTTGTTGCAAAGAGAGTGCGTAGAGTCTAAGAATTCAAATACTTGGAAGTATTTGAAGGGTTGTCGCAAGGAATGCGTGCAGGAGTCTTTTTGAAGACTTGAGTTTGTGGTAAAAGCTCAGAAGAGTTAGTGCCTTGAAGTGTTGAAAGGAGGTGTAGCGAAGTTGTTTTGCAGGTGGACAAGTTCTGTGAAGGAATACCTTGTTCATTTCGTAGGAGTTGTCAAGGAGGCATTGGACGGTCAGAATTCTTCGTGGAGAATTCGCGAAGTCCCGAGAGTCGTCAGATCTTGTAGAGGAGCAAGGAGAGTTACGGTAAGTGTTTTCTAAAGTGTAAAGCTCAAAAGAAAAAGAGCCATAGGATCTGAGCCAATAGGGGTCGTTGGATCATTCACGTAATCTCATTTCGGGGTTTTGCGAGTTGGAGAACCGAAAGCCTTGCAACGCGATTTGCGAAATTGTGAACTGCGAAGTCCCGAAGGGGCGTAAAGATTTAAATATTGTGGATAGTGGAGAGTGGAAAGGTAGCGTACTTGTCGACATGGAGGTCAAACCTTTGTTGACCATTTCTAAGTTTCATGGGTTGAAGAACCGAAAGTTTAGCATCAAGCCTCGCGAAGTCTGAAATTTCGAAAAGACGGGAAGTTTCGTTGTGGGCCAGCACTGGGAAACGTGTCAAAATTCAGCATTTTGGCATATCGGAGGATAAGAAGTCGAGACTTTTGTCTCGAAAATCCTAAAGTCATGAGTTGCGATAAGGAGTAACGAGGAGTTCGGGATCTCGGCACCTCGAGTGTCGGGATATAAAGGAGGCAGTGCTTTGGGAAGCAAAGTCACGAAGTACCGAAGTTGGGCATGCGGGACACATGTTAGAACCACAAGGTGGGCCCGTGTGATATATAGGTGGACACGCGTCGCCTAGCAAAAGGATTCAACACTCTGTTGACTTCTCGCATCTCAAGAATTCGTGAGATAAGAGCATGGGGAATCAACATTGAAACTCGCAAAGTGGTGGGTAGCGAGAGGTGCTAGTGTTAAGTCTAGCTGGTGGTCACGTGTGGAGGGTGCTGACAAGGGAAGGAGCCATACCCATATCAGCATTTCGGGTATCACGAGATTGGGAAGGAAGAGTCAGGAGTTTCGACTCATGAACTCGTGAGTGGCGAGTTGTGACAAGCGCCTTCTGGGTTAGGCCTTAGTCATAGCGCTGTGGTCGTACAGAGAAGTGGAGCTCGCACCTAGTGTTTTTCGCATAGGGGAGCTTCCGAAAGGACCTATGGATCGATTGAATTAAGATTCCAGCAAGGAACTAAAAGAGCCGATTCGGCTCAAAGGAGACAAAGAACGATCCTGTGAGAAAACTTCGGCCCAAGGGTCGGGGAGGTTTGCATCAGTAAGACAGGTCATGGCCACCAAACATACACCGTGGATCCATGCCAATATGACTCAAATATGAACATAGCCACCAAAAATACACTGTGGATCTACGTGTTAAAGACTCAAATTTGAACATAGCCACCAGACATACAATGTGGATCTATGTAATAGTACACTGAATATACTCCAACGCAGCCTGAATCTGTCAGAAAAGATCCAGGGTCTTCATCTCCACCACTCTATAGTACGAATCTAACCATGTGAATACATGTGTTGAAGTTGAACATGGTAGAAACCACTTGATTACCGGTCATTAGTGTATATCGTTAGCAAGCGCAAGGGAAATCACCATTAATGTCAATGACTCCCAAGGTACACTAGTACAATCCAACGAATGTGAATCAATGAGCTGAGGTTGAACACTCGGCGAAATCTCCCAATCAGGGGTCAATAATGAAAACCCACTGTCGAAAGCGAGGAAACCTGCCATTGAGGCATGCAAGTTCCAAGGTACCAATTAGTTTCTAAGTCTAATTCCTGGATAACGTATTGAAGTCGACAAGAAAAGACTCGTCACAGGAGGGCCTTAATGTATCCCACATCAATGACATGAAACAAGTAACAAGATTTGATGTAGGTCAGAGTAACAAGTGATTCAGGACTGACTCGGATATGGCCGACGCAATAGAAGGCTTAAGGACTGTAGAAATGGCCGACACAATAGAAGGATTTCCGGGTTGAACTTCTCTTTGAACATATTGACGACATGACAACTGTCTTGGAAACACTGACTCAACAACAGGGATCAGAGACCGATTTGTAATCTTATAAAGGAGTATGATCAGGAGACAAGTGGATTTTCCAACCTAGACACAAAGTGAGTGAAAGGGTGTCATGTTCAAAAGTGTCTCTTCCACATAATATAGGTTTAGATACATTTCTTTCCCAATTTTTCCCCCACCATTTATGGTGAGTACCTCTTTATTTTTACGCAAGCTTGAGGAGGATAACATATGCTTGCTGATGTAAGCTCATCCTTTGGATGAGTCCTTCAGAGTATGTTTAACGAACCCTAGGAAGGAGTGGTTATGTCCCATATGGGCCTTTCAATGTTTGTTTTATGAGTCCAAAGAAAGAAAACTCAGGGGTTTTTCATGTTTTGAGAGTCTGAAAAACACTTAAAGAGAAATCTCCCAATTCCTTTTTCGTAAAGTAGTCTGATGAGACCGAAAAATAGATAAACTATCACTCAACAGACATTTTCTTCAAATACTTTAACGAGCATGAAAAGAACAAGCTCGCTCGGTAATCTTTTCATGTTTAGAGAGTCTAAAAAGAGCTTAAAGGGAACTCCAGTGGGTTCCTTTTTTGTATAACCTTTACGAGTCTGAAAAAATGATAAAAGTATACTCGGTTACATTCTCATTGATTTACGAGCATGAGAAAAAAAAATACTAAGCTCGGTAACTTATTCTCATGTATTTATGAGCATGAGAAAGAACAAAGACTAAGCTCGGGATTGTTTTCATTTTTACGCAAGCTTTAAAGCAAAACAAAACTATGCTTGGACCTGGTTTCATTTTTACACAAGCTTGAATCAAAGGAAGCTATGCTTGAGGTAAGTGGTTTCATTTTTACACAAGCTTGAACCATAGAAAACTATGCTTGGACTTCCCAACGCATAACACACGGATGGTTGGTACTTAGCTGCCATCTTAAGAAACTAGTGTCTCTACTTTAGCATGAAGTCCATAGGCTAAAAGTATTGCCCCCCAAGCTTCGTTTCATCCAACTGCAAAGGAGAATGAAATGAAGCTTCAAATACTTGATGAAGGACTTGACTCAAATAGAGAGGGGGAAAACTATTTCATTTTTTAACGAGCTTGACATAGAAACAAGAACTATGCTCATAACCTCTGTTTCATTTTTTAACGAGGTTGCCACAGAGACGAAAAAAATATCCTCGTAAGTGGTTTCATTTTTAAATGATCTTGAAATCAAAAAACCATGCTCAAAGACCTATGTTTCATTTTTTAATGAGGTTGCCTCAGAGATGCAAAAACTATCCTCAGAGTGGTTTCATTTTTTAACGAGCTTGAAATCAGAAAACTATGCTCAAAGACCTTTATTTCATTTTTTAACGAGGTTGCCTCAGAGATGCAAAAACTATCCTCGGAGTCTTCTTGATCATGGATTCCAAGAGGAGAATGCTCCACAAGGAGACCATGTCAAGGGACAAAACTCAGTCATGGCTTCCAAGAGGTCTTCATTTGATGGAAGAAACACACTCTGGAAGGACACCATGTCGAGGGTTGCGACAGGAGTAAAGAGATCAAGCTCTAACAACCCTATCGAAGAGATCACCATGTCAACTACTAGATCTAAGTCATCAGAAGTTGAATCCCTGGGTGACAATGCCACATAATTGACCTGTGGTGGGGGCGATACCGTCTGCATATAAGAAACAGTTAGGGAGGCAATCCATGTGGGGTCAATGAATGAAAGTTGATCAACAGTCACAACCCATCCATCGTGAGGGAAAGATATCACACGAAAAAGAGTAGACACAATAGCTTTCATGGCATAGACATAATCTTGCCCAAGGAGTAAAGAAAAATCCAAGGGGTCTTGGACTACCATAACGTCAATAAAGACAGTTTTCCCTCCCAAAGTTACAGGAAACTGGGGAAGGTTCCCTAAAGGTTGACTGGTTCTTCTATTAAAATATAACAGATTCTGTGTAACAAGCACAAGTTAAGGACAACCCAAATCTTGCCAAGCAATAAAGGACAAAATACTAACAAATGAACCTTCATCTATCAATGTTTGAGGAACATCCCGACCACAAACCTGTACTGTAATCTAGAAAGGAATGTAAGAGGGAAGACGAGGTCCAGTTAGCACACCCCAATCAAAATGGATGGCCTCATTACTTGGAGGAGGTTCCATGGGAGAAGGAGGAATATCCCCCGGCGTGGTAGATTCTGTATCAACGAGAAAAACATGGGTAGTATCAGGTTTACTCTCTAGCAGGAGAGTAGGATCGACCGATGGAGAGATCAGATCGACCACTTGGGTTTCATTCTCCAGGGGGAGAATGGGGTCGACAGGTGGAAATGGATCGACTACTTGGGTTTCACTCTCTGAGGGGAGAGTGGGATTGATAGAGGATGGTATCAGATCAAGTTATCAACCACTTTGTCAATTGGTTCAACTAAGGATGTGACCAGATTGATGACATGATCAACCGGATTGACCGGTGAAGGGACCGGAGTGATCATTCCATCAACTATTAGAGGGTTGAGAGAAAGCTTATGATAAACAGCTGGAAGTTGAGGTTGTGAAATAGTCATGTCTTCCAGTAATTTCGAGGCTTTGTCCATACAAGGGAAAAGGTGAGTGAGATGACTCCCTTTGCATAACATACATGAGAACTTGGCTCTACTTTTTTTTTTCCCAACTATATCGTGACTAGTCGACAGGAAGTCATCAACATGTTGTTTAGAGGCTAATGACATGGGTTGGCGAGGATGTGTAGACCATGCTTCTATAACCTTGGATAGACCAGGGCATTCCTTAAGAAGATGGCTACCCTTACAAATCCTGCAAGGGTACTTGGGCTTACGGGTTGTTTGGGTGATCTTGACATCATCAACACTCCCAACACGATTAACAACAACTAGTTGTTTTCCAACATGTTTAGCAGTAGTTGGAGGTTTTGACCCTTGTTTATTTTTCTTCTTCCTATTCTTTTGTTTCTTCAAATCTCTCACTCGGTGAAGAAGATGAAATGGAAGAAGACCTTGCAAGTGAAGAAGGTGAAGAAGATCTTGCTTGTGAAGATGGTGAAGGATCAACATGAGGTTGATGTTCTTAGGGGGAAGTTCTTACGACTGAAGCACTTACTATATTCGAGATTACCTGAGTGGAAAACAACCACACCGACAATCCAATCGTGAGACCTGGAAGTCTCAAAGTAGCAATATGAGGAGGACCAATGTTTCCATAAGAAGTAAAAATAAAAGGTTCCCCTGGAGCAGGGGTTCCTTCATTGGTCATTCTGGGAACTGACTCCATTAAATAAATATCCAATCTAGATTCCTCTAAGGAAAACAAACAGCACACGCTAAAAATCTAGTAAGCAAGCAAGCACACAAAACCTTCTCACAATGAATGCACTAGTTGGTGATGAAATCCAACATCGCCGGAACAATGTAAGAAGAGGCTGAGATAGAGCGGGTGGAAAAGTTACGTTGATGACCTACTTAATGGACTTACACCCTGGTGAAAGCTCCCACACATAATCGTGGGTATACCCTCCAAGGAGCCCGAGTGAGTTTGGCCAACATTGATTCCAGGTACCGTGAAGACTTGCCCCTCCACAATCGCCTTGTGTAAAAACCCTAAAGAGATAGGCCACTAAGGTTACCACAAACAACAATGATGCCTGGGGAAATAGTCGACAGTCTGATCCACAAGCAAGGGCAGGGTATCTAACCCGAGATCAACTTGAGAGGCTTCCACTCATTATTGTGGGTATACCTTCAAGTGACCCCCGTAATACGTGCAATCTCTACACCAAGACCAACAAAGAAGGGTGAGTAACTCTGCCAGTCTCAATGTGACCTCGTGATTGACCCTTTTGTTAGAAGGGCTTCCCAGGACAGAATGAAGTAAGTGGATTTAACCGCTCCCTAACTCAAGATTCTATGTTTGTTTTCAACTTTGGAAAGTTATCTTTCACAGCTATTCCAAAGCCCTGACACTAATCTAATGTAGGTTTTCTACCAGAAAGTATAAAAAATGTCTAATCAGTTTTTATAAGTGCTTTATTTTATGGTTTTTGTTACTCAAAAGGAAGATGGCATGGACAATATGGTGTTTTGACCGACTTGAAAATTATACAAAGATACGAAGATGCAATCTTTTCATTTCGATGAAAGCTATGCTACGAGAAGGAGAAAACATGTATCATTCCCATATGCATGATGTTCCAAAATATATTAAACTCATCAATATCAAGATTCTCAAGAAATGAGAAAAGGGTACTGAACACCAATGCATGATTCATGCCCCCCCCAGGGCCATGAGGGGGAATTTTTTTCATAATTTAAGATCAAAAAATGCCAAGAATCATGCAATTTCGCTACTTCAAATGCAAGGATGCCCCCAATCTAATATAAAGCAAGAAATTAAATATTTTTGTTTCAAAAATTTCACTAAAAGCAATAATGAACTTTCTTAAAACAAAGAAACCCAAACTAAAAATTTTCTTTTAAAGCGAACTATTCAAAAGAAATCTCATCTTTCCTTAAACAATTCTAAAGAAAACACATGCTTTGTAATTGAAATACACTCAAAGAAAGAGACTAATCCTTCAAAACCAAACAAATAAAAAGTGGCTAAAAGCAACTCAAAGGATGTCAAGCAGACTATAAGCAGATCAATATAGGCTCCAAAAGCTCAATCCATCTGATCAAAGCAAAATTGGGTCATCAAAAGATGACAAGACCCATTCCAAAAAAGTCTACAAACAAGTTCGCATCCTAGCAATAGAGTACAGTGCGAGAATTAGGTATTATCGCAGTCTAGACATTGGTAGGGTGCGAGAAGTTCGCACCTATCTGAACAATAGGGTGTGAACATCAATGATTCTCGCAGACCACAGAGAGGTGTAGTGAGAGAATGTCTATAATCAAAGAAAACTTTGAAAAAGGATAGGGAATCTAAGTGAACTTCTAGATCCAGAGAGTCTGGATGGATGTCCCATAGACTCAAAAACCAGAAAACAAGAAATCAAAGGAAGGAAAAATAGACTAACTAGGAAACAATCCGTTCCCCAATGGAGTCGCCAATTTTGTTATCAGACTAATCGGTAGGTACAGACACTAATTGATCTCCCTAGATCCACCTAGATCTAGAAAAAAACATACCAGAACATGACGCTTTCCTTAAGTTTTAGATATTGAATTTACTAACTAAAGAGGGATGAGTGACATACAGTTTAAATGTCGCTTCCTATCGCCATCGCCATCCTAGCTCCATTCCAATGCTCATACAATGATGAACCTGCAAAAGAACACAACCAACCAAAGTGATAGTAATAGCATAAACTCAATATAAACCTATGTGTCTGATCAAGGAATCATACAATAAAACACAACAATCTTTATAAGAAAGAATCATATTATTGTATCATATTAAATATGAAAGAGAGATTACAACCATGGCCTTGATGTCGTAAGGTCCCTTCTAACTGTCCTTTGTTCCCCACACACTTTCACTCCAAGAATTATGAGAGCACAAATCTGATAGTATTCACAATCTATCTTGACAAAGGTAAAACTCAAAACCACTCTAACCAAGCTAATAATTCCAATCCAAATCCAACTTAGCCAATCCCAAAAGCTCCAAGCTCCAAAATCTAATATCAAAAGCTAACTTTCTCCATGAGAGCTCCTCTCCTTTTATAAGTTGAAGAGGATAAGGTGAGGAGGTTAGGATGATCCCACTAAATCATGAAAGCGTGTAAGATCCAAACCATTCGGATGCCACCTCACCATGGATGTTTCTCCTTCTAGAAGATTCAAGAAAACACTCTTTTTCCCATGCGTAAGCATTCTTGCACCCTACCTATAGAGCAACCTGCGAACCTCTCGCAACCTAGCTATGGTGAAACTTGCAAGAATCAGGGATTCTCGCACCTTGCCTATATAGCAACCTACGAACTTCCTTTTTTACAGGGTTTTTACTAGGGAAAATGAAACTTCTTTTCTCAGGAAAAGTTCTTCTCCCTTCTCTCTTCAAGAACTCAGGCCACTGACCCCTCTAAAGGAAACAGATAGGTTTACATCATTAATGGTCATAGGGGTGATGAAAATAATGTGTAACACCTCAGAGCAAATGAGGAGAGACAATCTAAACGTCTTAAGAAGACAGGTAACATTGTGATAAAAAACGCAGACAGTGTTAATGCCATAATCAATTATGAGCTATTATGATCCATGTTTAGTCGTTGGTTGAAATGGTAAAATGATTTTTCCCCCTTTTTACATTCATTTCATCTTTTGAATCAAATTGGTTTAAAATTAGATTTCTTTTGCCAATATAACACTGTCTATAGAATATTTCGATTCTATAGCCAAGTCATTTTTATATAAAAAAAATTAGTAATTACGTGTTAATAAATTATCTAACTTGTTCATATTTTGTTTTTAGGACATGGCAAATATTGATGTTGATTTTCTGAGGTGGAACATGTTCGATTGAGATGATTAGTATCTCTTTCTTGTTTATTTTTCAAATAAAAAAAACTTTTATTAATTTTTGAGAAGAAACAATTTGGTTATGAGTGGTTGTATGCCCTCCACTTTTGTAATATTCTGATCTCATGGGATATGATCCTATCCTAGGAGATAGGAAGATGAGGTTTCAAAAACTCTTTAGATACTCTGTATTTTGTAAATGAAAGGAATCTTGGCCTAGAACCAATGATGGACGAATGACTTACAGGACTTAATGGAACAACGTGCAGCATTTAGGCTTTAGTCCATTGTGAATGTTATTTCATTGATATTTTGTTTTATTTAATATTGGGATATTAATATGTTGTGTAGCTTTAGACTCAATAACATGTTATGTTTCATGATATTCATGTTATAGATATTGTTCATGATTTACTGTTCCAGATATTGAGATTGTGATCATCATATCAATTTGAATATCAGGATTTTTCTTTAATGTTGAGTTGATGAATGAAATGAATGTATTACACATAGATTTCTCTGATTGTAATCACTTGAAATCATAAGATCACAATATCACATGTGTTCAATATTCTGTTATTAAATTTCGGCTGCTAATACATTTCTTGAATTTATTCAGGAAAATTTTAGTATAAGCCCACTGCAGATTTCTTTCAGAAGGTAGGGTAGCCGGATGCTCTTGTTCGCACAAAGGCTCAGACACATTTAACAAACTAACATCAGGTTAGCTTTCTCTGTTTCTAATTTTTGTCATTTTGTGTATTAGTGAAACATGAAGGTTTAAATCTGCTTTGACCATCTATACTTTTTTGTTTCATAACTTAGTTGATTTAAGTCTTGTTAATTAGAAAACAGAAAAATATTAAAATGTGCTTTCTTTATCTTCTTCTCAAAAAACATAAAACAATTATCTTTGCAATTGATTTTGTAAGTTTCCATTAAAACTTGCAACCTGTAAATGTTGTTCATAAGCGATATTTTTATGCTTTCTTTCTCTACTTAGATACATTCACAATAATTATATCAGAGTATATGTATATATTATAGTTTTAACATTAGTTAGTTTGTTCCCTTTATTTAATTTAGGATCTTAGATTGGCTAACAGAGACATTAAACTCATCAGAACAAGTTATCCCAAATGACTTGGGTTATTTAGACAACCTTGGACCGGACATGTTCTTCTAGTTGACGGTCAGTCACTTATGCCCGTCAACAGGTTGATGGATAGTTGGTATGGATTGTTGGTTTTCATTGATGTCAACTATTGGAGAGTAATATTGTAGATTGGTGTCAACCTTTAGTGATTGATGTCAACCCTTGGAGAAAGTCTGGTAGAAAATTTTGGTAGCACAAAGGTTTGGGTAATGGACCCAAGGTTGTTTCATGTATAATCATATGATTTTTAATACATTTGAAGGTAAGACTATTATATATGGATAGTACATGTCATTCCATTTATGGTTGTATGTGGAACGTCACATAACTCCTCACAGTTAGAGAGTTATGGCCATGAGAAGTTCGAGAACCCAGGTTTGGGTAATGGACCCAAGTTTGTTTGATGGATAATGGTATGAGTTTTGATATATTTGAAGGAAATACTATTCTATATGGATATGTCATGACATTTCTGGTGGTATGTGGAACGTCACATAAGTCCTCACGGTTTGAGAATTATGGCCTTACGAAGTTGGAGGGTCCTCATATGTTGACTTCAAAGAAGTCAAAGAGCTTGCAAAGAAGAAATTATTATTTAAATAATAAAGTAAAGTGACAAAGTCAAGAAGTATTATTTAAATAATAAAGTGAAGTGACAAAATCAAAGAAGATTATTTAAATGATAAAGTGAGGTGACAAAGTCAAGGTGGAATATTTAAATGATAAAGTAATGGAGAACTTTCTAATTATGGAAAGTGGTTAACCCTAAAAATGAGGAAAATAGGTTAAGTGACCTATAAATGGGTTAAGTTACCTATAAATAGGTTAATTGACATAGAAATGGGTTAAGTGACCTAGAAATAGGTTAAGTGACATAGAAATGGGTTAAGTGACCTAGAAATAAGTTAAGTGACCTAGAAGATGGAGAGTATAAATAAGAGGCAAGGCTCTCTCATTTTACATCCCACTTGAGAATATTGAATATATATAGGTGAATGAGGTAACCAAAGGATATATAAGCCTAATTTCAGAGGGAAGGTGAAGAAAAGAGGGTCAGAATTCAAGGGAGGATAAATTCTTTTGATAATGCTTTCTAAGGTATGTTATTTATAGGTCATCTCACCATTTTCGCAATAACTTTTTTTCTAGAATGATTCAGACCATATGATTCATAGGAAATTGAGGAAACATATCCAAATATATGTGGTAAAACATTCATCTTGTGGGTCATTGTATTTTTGGAGTTACACTCCATGGAAAATAGGGTTTGTGGCTAGTCCTAAAACTAGTCTAAAACAGGTGTTTCGGGTAAACATGTCATAACTTCTTCATAACAATCCAACTTTAGTAAGACACAATTTTTTGGTTATATTAAAGTCTTTAGTATGTTTTATAACATTTTTAGATTGATTCAACAAATATTCCATGCGGGGCACGCTCTACAAGGTCGCTCTCTAGCATAAGCCAGAATTCAGCAAGGTATGCCATTTTTACTATAACTCCTTTTCTGAGAGGTTCCAAGTAGTGAAACCTAGAGGAATTCCATAAAACACACTGAAGATCATTTTATATAAGTTTCATATCTTTATTCATTACAAGTACATATTTGTGATTATTTCAAGTTAGGGTTGTTGACAAATCCAAAACTAGTCATGTGAGACTAAAGTAAAGTTTGATGAAAATGCTAGTCTCTTGTTGTTAAAGTTAAGGAAGGTTTGTAGGTTGTTGGAAATATAACTAAGATGGGAGGGTGAATCAGTTATAATATAAGCTTGAAACTTTTCTTGTTCTTTTTTGAATCTTTATAGAATATTATTTAATGTGTTACTGGTAACTTAACATGCATAGATATAAAATATTTGATCAATCACACAGAATACACAGAGACATGGATTTTCATGAGGAAACCCATAAAGGGACAAAAACCTCTCCTTCTTTAGATGTTAATCAAGCTCCAATATTCATTCACATCATAGTCTTTGAGCACCAACTCAAATATGAGGGTACAACCTCTAATAGCAAGCTACAACTTGCAAAGAGAACCAACTCTTAGATTTCTCTAGCACCAACTAGATGGAAGCACCAACTCCCAGAATATCTTTTAGCACCAGCTAGAATTTAGAGGACTACAATCCTCTCTAGCACCACCCTACCACCCTAATTGAATCTTACTAAACTTTACTTACTTTCTTTATCTCTGATACGGTCTGTTATAGCTCCATGTCTCCTCTTCCTTCTTCAACTTTTATGCTCTATTTCGCTTCTGCATCTTTCTGCTTTTATGCTCTGCTCTTTTTCCTCCTGCGCACTCTAACAACTGTTCAACTTCTCTTCTTTCATTTTATGCTATGTGTTGCCTCTACATTCTATCCGTTGCGCCTCTGATCACCACTTCAGGTCCTGCACACTCTCTCCTTCTACCCACATGCATAGTTATCAAAAAAGCATGCTATCCCCTTTGTTATGCATGTTTTTCTCATGCCAAGTCCTCTTCCTGATCATCATTGCAACTCTTCATATTCTCTAGTGGTTATGCTGAATATGTTCATCATCAGTGGTCGTTATCCAAATATTCTTTGGCTTCTCTGGCAAATGAAACTCTTCATCTTCTCTGGTAGTTACAGTCAGTATTTTTTGGCTTCTTTGGCTTCTAAGCCCCTTCCTTCACGTGACCACCGGTGGTGACCACACTCCTATTCAAAAGGCGCTTCCCGATCTTAGTCTAGCGAGTGCTAGATTCATTTTTTGATATGACCTTGGGCGATGATCTCATGTGACCATGTGATTGCAGGCACATCCAAAGGTGGTTTGACTCAAACTACTTTTTGCCCCACAATTTACCTCGAGCCTCCATGTGTCCTTTCTCCAAAATCGTGATTTCGATTGCGGCCTGCCCTCAACTTATTAACGTTCATGCACCCTCCATCCCCATAATGTGATAGGGTCGTCAATCTCACGATCTTGACAGTGCTCCTGAATGGACAGTTCAGATTTGTTCTTTCACAATCTGCTGATCAGATCTAACCTCCCTAAATAAACGGTTGTGATTTATTTCGTGCTCCGGTCTTCAGGAGTTTCAGCTCTCAAACTCTGCTTTCCTCCGTATACCAATGTTCCAGAGTCGATGATCTACAGACACCTGTCCTTCTCAATCGACGACTTTGCCTTTACTTCGGGGATTTTACCTCTCAACTAGATCAACGGTCCTATGTCCTCTTTCTCGATCAACGATCGAGATCTTCTTTTCTACTCTAGGATTCACCGATTTCAATTCTCAACCTTCATGCTCTCCCAAAATGCTTTTAGCCAGAGTCCACAGATTCTTTCCATGTGTCCTCCTCAAATCAACGGTCCTCATTCACTTCAGGACTTCGGCCTTTGGGAGATTCAACTCCTCTACACTCACTTTATCCCTGAGCCTTTCACCTAGAGTCCACGATCTAATGACGTGTGTCCCCCTACAGATCGATGGTCCTCAGATCCTTTGTCTCTTCGGGCTTCGGGGATTTCAAATCTCAACTTTGTTTCCTTCACTTTCTCTCAGAGTGTTTTCCTTGAACTACACAGATTTCTTCCACGCGTCCTTCTGGAAACCGACGGCCTAGATCTTCTTTGGCCCTCAGGTCTTTGGCGATCTCGTTTCCTTCCCAGCCAAAAACTCTTGAAGTTATTCTCTCTGGATTTGTGGATCATGCACCACCTGTCAATCTAGACGATGGACAGTCCTTGCTTACTTCAGGACTTTGATAAGTCTGTTCTCCTGCGCTCATCCAAGGGCCTAAACTTCATGCATTTATCTATGGATCCAATGACTGTTGATCCTCAATGCTCTGAACCAACGGATCAGATTTGTACTTCTCCTGGATCTAACGGTTGTCTTAACTCCCAAAATGTATCTTAGATCGATGGATGAGAGCGACTTCGGACCTTCGTCCTTCGGGACTTCAAGACTTTTGACATTTGTTGGTGATAAAACTCCCAAAGTGACATAGCTTGCTTACATCACTTGTTGACATGGCACGAGCCAATTTCCTCTTGACACTTGTCATCATCTGATTATGCCATGTGTACTTGCCGATGTGGTCTTCTGACATGGTATGCCAACTTGGTCTACCACATGTCCTTGTAGACATGGTCTCCTAACATGGTTTTCCCTGATCTAATGGTCATCACATTTTCTCCAGATCCGATGTTCCTTATTTATTTCAGATTTTGGGCTTTGGGTAATTTGACTTTCAAGTTGCCAATTCTTTCGAAGTGAGATTCCCTGAACA
Organism: Picea glauca; assembly: GCA_000966675.3. Taxonomy (NCBI): domain Eukaryota; kingdom Viridiplantae; phylum Streptophyta; class Pinopsida; order Pinales; family Pinaceae; genus Picea; species Picea glauca. Next base: position 218,637 of record JZKD02S0547557.1, on the reverse strand, counting down.
ATAACCTCCTCGCAACTTTTGACGTGAACCAAATTTTTTTCATCGATCATGTTCTTAGATCGATGGATCGATCTATCTTCGTTGTTGCTCTTCTAGCTTATCCTATCCTTCCACTTAGAATGATCCAATGGTTGTCGGGTATTCGGTTGAAGTTCCTTTGGATCAGTGATCCAACAGTCACTGTCACTCTTCTGTAATATACCAGATATAAAAAGTATGCAGTACAGAAATAAAATGCTAGAAATGGCAGAATAACAGTAATATAACCAACATAATCTCTAGAATAACACATAAATTATATAAGAACAACAACAGAAATAACACTTTGATTCAGAAAGAAATGTTCACGGGCCTCTTCGAGGGGGAAACCTCCAGTCGAGTAGCACTCTATTACAATAATCTCCAAGCTAGGGTTCTCATACCCTCAACTCCTATTTATACTAAATATGTCTCTCAAAAGAAGCATCCAGAGGAAGATCCTTCTAGAAGCGGAAGCTTCTATTAGGTCTTCTTACATCCGCCTTATTCTATTTTATTGAAAGGCCTTATTAATATTGACCTTTATTACATCTGAAAATATCATTCTACCTATGTGCAGGTTAGGACCCTAACATGTCTACCCCCTTAAAAACAACCTTATCCTCAAGGCTTGAAATGTGGAAATTGTTGCAGAATGGTAGCTAGTTCCCAAGTGGCATCTGCTGGAGTTGTATCTTTCCACTAGACTAGCACTTCCTTGATGATTCTTTGACACGGGATACACTCATGCTGGTTCAAAACTTCTTCTGGTTGTAGCCAAATGGATCCTTCTTCAGCTAACTCGGGCAGGTTGGTTTGAATTTGGCACCTAGTTCCAATCACCTTCTTTAAGCATGAAACATGAAAAACAGGATGTAGCTTCGAATGACTGGGCAGAGATAACTGATAGGCTACTTCTCCCACACGCTTGAGAACTGTATAAGGACCATAAAATTTGGGCGCTAGCTTCTGAAAATTCTTGGCATTGAGGGAAGTTTTCTTGTACGGTTGCAGTCGCAGAAACACCTAACCCCCTTCTGCAAATTGACGTTCAGAGCGACCTTGATCTTCTTATTACTTCAAGTGATTTTGTGCCATGACCAAGTTCTCTTTGAGGGTACTTAGAATAGCCTCTCGAACTATAAGTGTTTGGTCAACCGCCTGGACCTTCGAAGTACCCAGTAAGTATGAGAGAAATGAAGGTGGCTTCTGTTCATATACCGCTTCAAAAGGAGTCATGCGTGTAGTTGTATGGTAGGAAGTGTTGTACCACCATTCAGCTAGGGGTAACCATTGAGCCCATTGATTTTTCTTTTTAGAGGAAAAACACCTCAGATGTGTTTCCAAACACTTGTTGACAACTTCCATTTGACCATCAGTCTGGGGATGATAAGTTGTGCTGAGATGTAGTTGGGTGCCCTGTAGCTTGAACAGTTCTTGCCAAAAATTGCTTGTGAAAGTTGGGTCACGATCAGAAACAATAGAGTGCGGCATGCAATGAAGCTTGAAGATCTAGTCCATGAAAATTTGAGCCACCGTGGATGCTGTAAATGGGTGTTGAAGAGCATAGAAATGAGCATACCTGGAAAGGCAATCAACAACCACCATTATGACGTATTTATTTCCCGATTTGGGTAAGCCGGTAATAAAGTCCATAGAGATATCCTTCCAAATAGCAGGTGGGATCGGAAGCGGTTGTAGTGTGCCTAAAGAATTGACTGTTTCTCCCTTGTTGCATTGACACACATCACATTCAGCTACAAAATTACGGATTTCATGTTTCATACCATCCCAGAAAAAAGAACATTTGACCCTGTCATAGGTTTTGGCGAACCCTGAGTGCCCCGCTGTGGGTGTATCATGAAGCTCAGAAAGTACCGTGGATTTAAGCTTTGATTGTTTACTTAAATACAAACAATCTTTGTATCGAAGCTCATCATGGAGCCAAGAGTACCCTGAGGGAGCTAGAGCATTGGACTGCAATTGTTGGATCAGATGCGAACTTTTGGGATCTTGTAGCCATTCCTGGTGAACTGCTTCGAACCAATCTGGTACAATGAAGGAAAGAGAAAAAATGGGTCCTTCATCTTCATATTTTCAGGAAAGTGCATCCGCCACCACATTGTCTTTTCCTTTATTGTAAATGATCTCATAATCATATCTAAAGAGCTTAGTCACCCATTTTTGTTTCTCCGGGGAGGAAATGTGTTGTTCCAGAAAATACTTGAGGCTTTGATGGTCTATCTTAATTTGGAAACGTTGCCCCAATAGATAAGGGTGCAACAGATCAACGGCATGTATAATATCCAACATTTCCTTTTCATAGATGGATTTTCCTAGATTCCTTTTAGATAGTTGCTTGCTGGTAAAGGCCAGAGGTCGACCCTCTTGCATAAGGACAACACCAATTCCTTTCCCTGAGGCATCACATTCCAACAAAAAGGTCTTTTTGAAATCAGGAAGGTCCAGAACTGGAGTGGTGCACATGGCCATCTTCAAGGTTTGAAAAGATTGAGCTGCGGCTAGAGTCTAGGTGAAAGAGTTCTTTGTTAGGAGAGCAGTGAGAGGTGCTGCAATCTTTCCATAATTCTTAACAAACTTGCGATAATAACCTGTTAAGCCCAGAAATACACGCAATATTTTGAGAGTATTTGGGTGTGGCTAGTCTTGCATAGCTTCAATCTTTTTTGGATCCACCCTAATGCCATCCTTTCCAACCAAATGACCCAAGTATTCTACTTCTGAGGCACCAAAAGCACATTTAGTCTATTTCAGGAAAAGTTGGTGCTGAGAGAGTAAATGGAGAACTCGATCCACATGAGTAAGGTGGTCTTTCCAGGTTTTTCTATAGATGAGGATATCATCAAAGAAAACTAAGACAAAATGATGAAGAAAAGGATGGAAGACATGATTCATGAGGCTTTGGAAGGTGGAGGGGGCATTACATAAGACAAAGGGCATGGCCAAAAACTCATAGTGGCCCTCATGAGTTCTAAAGGTAGTCTTAGGAATGTCTGCCTCTTTCATATGTATCTGGTGGTAGCCCAAGCGAAGATCAAGTATAGTAAAGAATTGGGCGCCACTCAATTCATCCAGGAGGTCATCAATGAAAGGAATGGGAAATTTGTCTTTAATGGTCAGTTTGTTGAGGGCATGGAAGTCAGGACACATTCACCAAGAACCTTCTTTCTTCAAGACCATGACTATAGGGGAAGAGTAGGGGCTCATACTAGGGTGGATAACGCCTGCATTAAGGAGTTCCTAGACCATTTTTTCAATTTCATTTTTTTGTGAAAAGGGGTGGCGATACGGACGGATATTGGAAGGAAGGATTTCGGGTACAAGGGAAATGGAATGATCATGAACACCATGGGAAGGAGGGAGTCCTTGGGGAGTGGAAAATACCATTTGATGTTTAGAAAGGAGGGCTTGGAGGTCTTGTGGGATCGAGGGTGTCTATGTTGCTTGTATGGCATGCAGTTGGGCAATAACACCAGAATGACCTTTTTTTAGCATCTTTTCCATGCGATGGGAACTAATGATCTCAGGTGAACCCACGGTGATGACTTGGAATTTATATTGGTGGACCTCCTGGTCGAATTGCATGGTTATTTCCTTAAAATCCATGAGAATGGGACCCAAAGTCCTTAGCCAATCTGCACCCAACACAATGTCACAACCGCCCATGTCAATAGAAAACATATGGGATTTTAGGCAGTAGTCACCGATTTGGAGATGCACATTTTCACAACACCCTCCACATTTCATGGAACCACCATTGGCAATCATGATTTGGAAATTTTTGACAGGATGGATGTAGCAATGAGTTTCTTGGGCAGTGCAGCGATGAATAAAATTATGGGTGCTTCCACTATCAACCAGAATGATGACCTTTCGATGCTTGATGTAACTGAATAACTTGAGGGTTTGGGGATTGAAGAAGTTAGTGAGAGCATTGAGGGAAATGACTAGTTCTACTTCGGGAGGGTCTGAGGGAGGGGTTCTGTCAGTGGTTTTAGGTGACTCAGACACAAGGGGAGTTTTAACATCCTCTTCTGAAATATCCTCAGAGATGGCCATAAAAATATTTTTTTCCTTACATTTTTAGCCCGGAAAATATTTTTCATCACAGTTATAACAAAGGCCTTTGAGTTGGCATTCAGGCATGTTAGCTCTGGTCAATTTTTGGATCTTTAGTGGGGCGGAGGGAGTAGTGGGATTTACGGGTTTAGGGCTAGGGATAAAAGAGGGTTTTTGGTTTTGAGAAGACACAACTTGTTGTGATTCTTTAGCTCTTTTAGTAGCCTCCAGCCAACTCATAGGTTGAGCCATGAGGACATGGGCCCCAATCTCATCCTTGAGGCCACTGATAAAACACTCTCAAGAAAAGGCATCGGTCATGCCCTTTGTTCGAAAATCCATGCGCTCAAAGGAAGCTATAAAGTCTTCTACTGTTCCTGATTGTTTTAACTTTTTCAAATGGCCCAAATGGTTGGTGTCAGTGTCAAAGCATTCATAAAGCTCAGCCACAAAGTGTGTCCAAGCAATATACCCTTGACGGAAAGTTTTTCTCCATTTCCACCATTGCCAACGTTCTTGATCTAGATGGAAAACACCATACCGTAGTTTGGCCAAGTCATCTGTAATGTTGTATAAAGAGAAATAATGTTCCATTTGGGTTACCCAACCAGTGGGGTCTGAGCCATCAAATTTGGTCACATCCACCCGCGGAAGGTGTAGGTCACATTGAAAGTGATGGTGCTGAAAGTTATGGGAATGAGAGGAATGTTCACCTTCAATATGGGGAGGTGAGTCAGAGGAAGGGTTATCTGTAGGGATATTCAGTTTGGAGCAGAGTGATGAAAAGACAAATTCAAGCTGGGTGGTCAGTTCTTGTTTGACTTCCTCCATTGAGGACTGCATGGTTGTATTGATGGTTGTATTGATGGTTTCAAAATTGGCACTGAGTTGTTTCACTTCTTGTTGGGTCGCAGTGAGACTAGATTGCAAGGTATTGAAGCGAGCTTCCAATTATTGGCTATGGGTATGGGCCATGAGGACAAGGGAACTGAAAAGGGGCGAGTGGGGTAAGAAGTTTTTGCCGAAAAATGATATGTATGAAGGTGATAAGGGAGAAGAGGTGAATCCAATGGAATAGGTCTCAAATAATGGTGAAAAAAATTCCAGACTTTACAAGGGTGGCCAACAGATGTGCTCTTAAGAACCACTTGTATTTTCGGCATGTATGAATCCCTCAACCACAGGTTTATGCATGTAACGACAGATATCTATGGCTTAAAGACGTCAGAATATGTCTCTACCCTGGAAAAAAAATTACCCACAATTTCTGCCAAGGAAAGTGCTCTGATACCACTTGTAATATACCAAATATAAAAAGTATGCAGTATAGAAATGAAATGATAGAAATGGAAGAAAAACAGTAATATAACCAGCACAATCTCCACAATAACATGGAAATGATATAAGAACAACAATAGAAATAGCACTTTGATTCAGAAAGCAATGTTCGCGGGCCTCTTCGAGGGGGAAACCTCCAGTCGAGGAGTGCTCTTACAATAATCTCCAAGCTAGGGTTTTCATACCCTTGACTCCTATTTATACTAAATATGTCTCTCAAAAGAAGCATCTAGAGGAAGATCCTTCTAGAAGCAGAAGTTTCTATTAGGTCTTCTTACATCTGCCTTATTCTATTTTATTGAAATGCCTTATTAATATTGTCCTTTATTACATCCGAATATATTATTCTACCTATGTGTGGGTTAGGACCCTAAAATCTTCCTCCTAATATCTCTCACCTTATGCTCCGCCTTCTATTGTAGCCATCAATGACAAGCACACTCTTCCTGTAAACATGACAACAATCTCCCCCTTTGGCATTGATGGCAACCCTGAAAGGCTGCACTATTATGCTTAGACCTCCAACTGTAGCATCCAAAACACACCTTTTCTCCCCCTTTGACATCAATGTCAAATAAAACTGAGAGTGACTCTGTTCTCCCCCTGAAAAGAGATACAATGAGCACTCTCCCCCTAATTAGATAGACTATTTAACTTGATAACAGGGTCACGCCCAACTTTTGGCGTAGATACTCAAACTAAGCTTTTGCAAGCGGTTTAGTAAAGATATCAACAATCTGATCTTTGGATGGAATATAATGCACAGAAACAATAGTGTTGGTTACATGTTCCCTCAAGAAGTGATACTTGATGGGTATATGCTTGGTCTTGGAGTGAAATACAGGATTCTTGGACACACTAATTGCACTAGTATTATCAAAATGAATTGGTATCAATGCAGTATACTTTACCTCCAAGTATGCAAGTGTCTAAATAATCCACAATACTTGGGTACATCAAGTGGCAGCTACAATGTATTCAATTTCTGTAGTCGATAAGGAAATGGAACCTTGCTTCTTGCTCAACCATGCTACAAGATAATCTCCTAAGAATAATGCACCTCCACTCGTGCTTTTCCTTTCATCCATGCAGTTAGCCCAATCAACATCTGAATAGATTGATAATTAAAAATTTTGATTCCTAGGATACCATAGGCCATATTTCATTGTTTCTTTCAAGTATCTGAATATTCTTTTGACAACTAGAAAGTGACTATGTTTAGGTGCAGATCGATACCTTCCTACCATTCCAACAGCATGCATTATGTCTGGATGAGATGATGTGATGTACAATAGGCTGCCTATAATAGACCTATATGAACTCTGATCAACATCATGTGAGTCATCATCCTTTCTTAACTCGCATCCAGTGACCATAGGTGTGCTCACAGGTTTAGAATCTTCCATTTGAAACCTTTTCAACATTTCTCTTAGATATTTTTCCTGAGAAAGAAATATTCCTTCAGACCTCTGAGTAATTTGCATACCAATAAAAAATGACAGTTCCCCTATCATAGACATTTCAAATTCAGATAGCATGGCAGAAGCAAACCATTGTGCCAATGAAGCATTATTACTTCCGAAGATGATATCATCCACATAGACCAACACAATGAGAAAATCATTGCCCTATGTTTTGATATATATATTGTTGTCAATTGTTCCTCTCTTGAACCCTTTGTCTTGAATATACTTATCTAGTCTATAATATCAGGCACGAGGAGCTTGTTTCAACCCATATAAGTCTTTCTTCATCTTGTAGACAAAGTCAGGGTTATCTGACAGTTCGAAACCCTCTGGTTGTTCCATATAGACTTCTTCTTTTAGATCTCCATTTAGAAAATTTGACTTGACATCCATTTGATAGAATTTAAACATTTTATGACAAGCATAGGCAATAAATATTCTAATAGCTTCTAATCTTGCTACGGGCGCAAATGTTTCATCAAAATCCAGTCCTTCTATTTGAGCATATCCTTTGCATACCAATCTAGCCTTATTTCTTACAATATTTCCTTGCTCATTCATCTTATTTTTGTAGACCCATTTGGATCCTATTACATTTTTATTTGCTGGCCTAGGAACGAGTTCCCAAGTGTCACTCTTTTCAATATGATCTAGTTCCTCATTCATTGATTTTAACCAATTTACATATTTACTAGCTTCATTAAAGTTCTTGGGTTCCACCATGGATATGAAGGCTATATGTGAATTCTCTGTGTCTTTGATTATCCTTCTCCTGGTTTGTACACCTTTGTCTTTCTCACCAATTATCTGAATTTCAGGATGATTCTTTTGAGTAATTATGGAGGAAGGATTTGATATTAATTGTTGTCCTGACTCTTCTTGTCTGGGTGTCTCTTCTCCTCTTGATTCATCATCTTCTTGTGACTCTGAGAATTGTTGTTCTTCATTTTCATTATTCTCATCATATTTTTCATCTGACTTAGTGCTTATTCTCTGTTGATCTTTCACATGAGCTTCTTCATCAATTTGAACATCAATATAGTCTACTAATTTATGCATTCTTTTGTTAAAGAATCTGTATCCATTACTATTCATTGCATATCGTAAGAAGATACCTTCATCAGCTCTACCATCAAATTTTCCCAGATCATCATCATTATTTTTGATGTAGCATTTACTTCCAAATACTTTGAAGTGCTCAATTGATGCAGGTCGACCAAACCACAACTCATATGGAGTGTTATCATTCTTCAACCTTAGATGTGCTTTGTTCAGAATATGAATAGTCATGTGAACAACCTCCACCCAGAAGGTTTGTGAAATTCCCCTTTCACTCATGATAGCCCTTGCCATCTGTTGAACTGATCTATTTTGGCATTCTACAACTCCATTTTATTGGGGAGTACCTGGAATAGTATATTCTCTTTTAATTCCATGTTTGTCACAGAATTCTTTGAAATCTTTTGACAAAAATTCTCCTCCTCTGTCTGAGCGAATTTCCTTTAACTTCCTTCCTGTCTTACTCTCAACTAACTCCTTAAACGTTTTGAACTTCTCAAACACATTATATTTTTCTCTCAGAAAGGCAACCCACGTAAGTCTAGAGAAGTCATCAATGACCATCATAAAGTAATGTTCTCCTCCAGTTCCTTCCTTTTGTGATGGTCCACATAGATCCATATGAACAAGTTGAAGCAGTTTCTCTGAAGATGTGAAACTCTTCGTTTTGAATTAAGCACGAGTCAACTTCCCCATTTGACAAGATTCGCAAACAGAGTTATGAGGCTTATATATTCTTGGAAGATCTTTAGCAGCACCTTCATTATTCAGTTTGACAATATGATCAAAATTCAGGTGTCCAAGCCTTCTGTGCCATAACCAACTTTCATCAAATTTTCTTAAATGACATTTCTCCCTATCTTCCTTCAAAATATAGACATTGTTTTCCATTCTAACCCCTTTTGCAATCATCTCTCCTATGTTCATTATTTTTATTTTACAATTCTTGGCAGTGAAAGTTACTTCACATCCTCTGTCACACATCTGATTGACATTAATAAGATTTTTCTTTAAACCATCAACAAATAATACATCTTGATCTTTTCTTATTCCATTGCTTAAGCTTACTAGACCTTTACCTTTGATATTTCCTGGATCATCATTTCCAAAAGTCGCACTTCCTGATTTACTTTCTTTGAGTGATAGGAACTTACTTTTTTCACCTATCATATGACTAGAGCATCTGCTATCAATATACCAGGGGTTCTTTTGTCTTTGAGCTGAAAATACTAATACACACTTGTTATCTTCATTCTTCTTCCAAATCTTGACGTTTTCAGCTCTGTGATTTGAATATGGATTATAGTTCTTTAATCGACATTCTGTAGCTTTATGTCCATAATTATGGTAGATGTAACATTCTGGTTCATTGAATAAAGGATCATAATGATTTTTATGCTTAATTTGTTCCTTTTCCCCAAACATCACATGATTTGTAGTCTGTGGTTGTTTTTTACTCACAGTGATAGTGTGACAGTGGTATATCTCAGCTCCAATAGCAGTATATCTCACAATGATAGTGTGATAGTGGTTCCATCATTCTACTTATACATTAGGGTGGTTGGACGGGGCAAGGACAGGTGGTTGTAGCCACCTTCCGATTGTAGCCAAAGAACATAGGGGGTTGTAGCCAGAGAATTGGGGAGTTGGAGCTTCCTTCAGGTTGTAGCCTGATAAACTAGGGAGTTGGAGTCTCCTTCTAGTTGCAGCTAGAAAACAAAGGAAGTTGGTGCTTCCAATGAATGCAATTATTCAATACATATAAGAAAAAGCATTACGTGGTTTTCTCCCGCTTTGGGTTTCCACGTAAAACACTGGTGTACTGTGTATGTGTATGATTGTTCATTTGTTCATTGATTATTTACTCTGCAGTTATTGGATGATAATGATACATTAATATAACATTTGGATTATATGGTTAAAAAGTGTCAAATTACTCTATTACGGATTCTCCCCCCCTCTCAATAATACAACAATTGGTATCAGAGTCGGTTTCTTTAGGAAACAGTTTAACCACTGGAAGGAGATTATGGATTATTCTGAGAATGGAGTGCCAATTTTTAATGGTCAAAATGGTTTTAAGTATGATATGTGGAGCATAAGGATGGAAGTATTTTTACAGGCACAGGGACATTATATTTGGCTATCAGTTGTTGCAGGATATGATAGTTCAAAAAGGGAAAAGACTGCAGCAAATTGAGGAAGAATAACAAAATAGCAATGGATTTCATCTCGGAAGGATTATCTAATTCGATAAGAGAAAAGGTTGGTAAATGTTCATCAGCAAAAGAACTTTGGGATAAGTTACATGACATATATTCTTCACCCATCGCAGATTCAAAAAATTCCAAAAAAGATGGAGATACAGAACAAGAAGAAAAATGCTCATCATGTTAGAAATATTTAGAAGAGGAAGAAGAAACAAAAGTTGATTACAGAGAAAAATTGATAAGTGCAATTAAATATCTAAAGAAAAAATGAGAAGAAAACAAGTCATCCAAGAAAGAATTGATGAACCAAAAGGAAAGTGTTCAAGGTTCCAAAAAGGATTTGCAGGTCATCAAGAATTTAAAAGCTCAACTAGAAGAGGCCAGAAGAATTGAAGAAACTCTAGAATATCAAAAGAAATTTTTAGAAGCCAACATAGCAGCACAAAAGGAAGAAGTAGAAAATAGAGAAAATATATTGATGGATCATCTCAAGGAAAGAACCAATGACTTAAACCAACTTGAGGAAGAGTTTGGTCAAGAGGAGAGAAGACTGGAAGAATAAATAATTACATTGAAAATCCAACTTGAATAAGCAAAGAGAACAGAAGAGGTCATGAAGTCTCAAATAATGAAGAAAGAAGAAGAGGTTGAGAAGCTTGAAGAATAAGTTTTCACATTGAGAAGTAAAATCATCAAGCTCAACAAGAACGTTGAAGAGACAGAAACATCCACATCGGTTATAGAGAATGAAGAGAAACACTCTAGGTTTCTAGAAAAGAAGAATGAAGAAAATAGAAATATTTATGCAGAAGTACTCAAAGGAAGGAATCATGGTCAACTAGAATCTAAGAAAACTATTGAAGATACATCTTCAAGAAGACCATCCATGTTCAAGCCATAAAGAAGCTTCAATCATGATCATGATCAGTGAAGGAAAAAATTCAGAAGGACTACGCCACAAAGAACATCATTCACTCCCGGGTATGTAAATTTATTTTATGGTCATTGTTTTTATTGTACTAACTTTCGACATAAGGTTGCAGATTGCAGGGATTATAAAAGAAATGCTCAAGAAAAAAGTGTCTATGTGGTATCACGTAAAATTGAGCGTTACAAATATCATAACTATGGACACATAGCCAGTGATTGTAGAACCATGATCGATACTTCCATGAAAGAGAATACTGATATCAAATATAAGAAAGTATGGATAAGAAAAAATGAAGAATAGGTGAACAAAGACCAGGTACCAGAGATCACAAGATTGGCAATAAAACAAAATGAAGAAAATTCTAGAGAGAAAAAGAAAGATGTCATATGCAGAAAGGTTTGGAAAATAACTAAAAGAAAGTAAGGACGGGTAAATAAGGAACAGGTTCAAGAGATTGTACTTTCAGGCATTGTAGTGAAAGATGAATCCACAAACAGAAAGAAAGAAGTCATAGCTCATAGAGATAATGAATCTACCAATGAAGATGATGATGAATACACATCAGAGCATGAATTGGTCTGAGCCATCCATCTTAGAGACTCCCAAGTAATATGAATATTATAAAGGGGGAGTCTATGTGATAGCTGTGACAGACCAAAGAACCATCCTTCAAGCAGTTTGTAGAGTTTGAGAAGACAGATTCAGAGCAATCAATTAGCAGAAGTACAATTTGATAGATTAATCAAGACTTCATGATAGTATAGTAATAAATGGGTTATCATTATAAACAGTTGCGCAAGTAGATTCTTGGATAGTATGGACATAGATGGATTCGTAAAAACACTTAGCAGGTTTGGATAGATATATGATAGTGGATGAGAGCATGGATTCATAGATTGTTTCAGAGAGTGGTTCAGAGACAAAGGAACATTATCATAATGGATGATAATTACACATGAAATGGCTCGAACAATGCTAATTGATTCCAAATTGACAGATATTTTTTGGATGCATGCAGTGCATACATTAGTTCACATTCAAAACAAAGTAATGCTCAGAAACAACAATGACAAAACTCCCTACAAACTATGGAAAGGAAGTGCAGACAACAACCTCTACATCAAGGTAACTCAAGGTAATATTTTATTAATTGAAATTTATGTTGATGATATTTTTTTGGAAGTACTAATGACAGATTAAGCTAGAAATTTGCAAAGGATATGCAAAATAAATTTGAAATGTCATTACTTAGATAACTATCCTTCTTTTTGGGTCTTCAGATATGTCAAAGAAACCAAGGAATTTTTATTTCCCAAACTAAGTATATTAAAGAAATGCTAAAGAGGTTTGGAATGGAAGATTTCAAACTAGTTACCACTCCTATGCAAACCAGTTGCAAGTTGAGCAAATATGATGATCCAAAGTCTATAGAGCAGAGTCAATACAGGTCAATGATTGGTAGCTTACTATATGTGACAACATCCATACTAGATGTAATGCAAGTAGTTGGATAGGTGGCACAATTTCAAGTAGCACCAAAGGAATCACATGTATTAGCAGTGAAGAGGATTTTCAGATATATCAAAGGAATAGAAGAGTTTGGATTATGGTATCCAAAAGGAAAGGATATATCACTTATTGCCTACACAATTGCAGATTGGGCAGGTTGCATCGATGATCGACGAAGCACCAATGGAGAAACAATCTACTTGGGCGAGTGTTTAGTATCTTGGCTAAGCAAGAAACAATCATCAATATCATTATCTAAAGTCGAGGTAGAGTATATTGCAACAACAACATGTTGTACATAGGTTCTATGGATGAAACATTCTTTGAAAAATATATAGGTTGAGTATAATGAGCCCATTCCAATCTATTGTGATAATACAAGCACCATCGGTATCTCAAAAAACTTGGTGATGCACTCCAAGATGAAGCACATTCCAATAAAGTATCACTTTCTACGGGAACAGGTTGCAGAGAAGAACATCATAGTTGAATATGTGGGAAAAAAAGTGGCATACATCATTACAAAACAACTTCCATGGGAAGCCCTTGAGTATCTTCGCCAGAGACTAGGAGTAATTTCTACTCCAAAATGAATGCTTTTGAATGCTTATCTTATATGTATTAGATGTACATGAGGAAGCACCATAAATAGGACAAAGGGGGAGAGATTTATCAAATGCAAAGGTAAATGCTTGGAGAGAGAGCATAGAGGAATTTTTCCAAGGGGAGAGATTGTCACAAAGGAAGAATGAGTAATATGACTTCAGAGTGATACCCTTTGTCAAAGAGGGAGATATTATTCATATGAAGGGAAAGAGAGTAATCAGAGGATTATAAACACAAAGAAAAATCAAAGGCACATAGACAGGGGGAACATCCCCAATGAGATTTTAGTCAGGGGGAGCAACCCCAAAGGGAGATACCCTTTTCCATTGATGTCAAAGGGGGAGAGATAGAAACATTGATAAAGAGTATAAGCATGAATGTTATCATGACTAAGTGTTGCCATCAATGCCAAAGGGGGATATTGTCAGACAGTTGGCTTAGGTTGATGGATAGTTGGTATGCATTGTTGGTTGTCATTGATGTCAACTATTGGAGAGTGATATTGTAGATTGATTTCAAGCCTTAGTGATACATGTCAACCCTTGGAGAAAGTCCAGTAGCGAATTCCGGTAGCACAAAGGTTTGGGTAATGGACCCAAGGTTGTTTCATGTATAATGGTATGAGTTTTAATACATTTGAAGGTAAGACTATTCTAGATGGATATTACATGTCATTCCATTTGTGGCGGTATGTGGAACGTCACATAACTCCTCACGGTTAGAGAGTTATGGCCATGAGAAGTTGGAGAACCCAGGTTTGGGTAATGGAACCAAGTTTGTTTGACGGATAATGGTATGCGTTTTGATATATTTGAAGGCAATACTATTCTATATGGATAGTACATGTCATGCCATTTCTGGTGGTATGTGGTGTTAGTACTCAAATTTTTCCCAAAATTTGAAAACGTCTTTCGTGTCAAAATGGTCAAAATCGTCAGTCATATGTCTTAGGTCATTACTTCTGAATTCATCACTGAACCATGATGAGTCTTAATCACAAATTTTGTCTAAACTCCTATGATCTTTGATCTATCTTTTGACCTGCAAAACCAAAAAATGGAATTTTATTAGTTTTCCTAAAAAACTTCATTTACAAGTCTTCTCATATTTTCAAATAAATCTTTATTTAGTCCTTTTTCTAACTCACAAGACAGCACATGCCCAAGCCAATTCATGAATTTAGTCTATCGATCTATATGCCATACAAGACCTAAGCCAAAGCTCTAGCACATGTCTTAACCACTTAACGCATAAACTAAACTAAGTGTTAGTGCTTAGCGCACCAAGATATGATTCAAGCCCTGAGATATTAATACGCCAAGTCAACTTAAACGGAGTCCACATGTCGAAGTCAAATACAAACACCGAGTTTCACTTAAATCGCCTTATTGAACGCTCTGTCCACATACTGCTTTTGACTCGGCAAATGCATCCCTATTACAAGCGGTGCTAGTATTTACTAGACACATATGAAGGAGGCTCTTGATCTCATTAATAAAGGAGAATGGTTGCACACATTTCTTGAAGGCTAGGTATCACAAGAGGGTGGGCCTATACGAAGACTGAAGTGGGGAACTGCAAGTCTTATTGTATGTGCTTCTGTTACACCGATTGTTCTGCCAATTGTACACGGTGGGTTTGAAAAGGTAATGCTGGAGAAACACGGGTTCAGAAGAAGGCCGCTTCTTCCTCTCTGTCTAAAAAACATAAACATTTGTTGTTGGAGAGCTGAGTCTGAGTCAAGAGTTCTCAGAGAATCGGGGGATGAATACATTGAAGGAAATAAGGGCCATCTCGACAGCTCTGGATGGAAAATGGGATTGTGTAAAGGAGTAGATGAAATCACGCAGAAGTGGCTTTCGTACATCTTTTCGATCATCGGATCTCATAACGCCAAGCTTCAAATTTTATTTTGCCTCATCCACAAACTAATACAATTGCCAATTGACAGATCGCAGGTTACGTGGAGTTCAGAGGGTTGATTAAATTATTTAGGGTAAAAATGCCATGGTCTGCATAGTCTGATGTAAACCCTAGTCTTAACATACACTGGCCGATTCATGTTTGGAAGAAATGAGTACAGAATATGCTTGTCATGTTGGATTTCTTGGTTCAGCACCCAAACGTAGTCATGGATGATTCGGTGGAGCAGGATGAGAAGGAGATTTAGAAAGGAATGGATCATCAGGGAACAATTCGAGTGTGGGATAATATTGTTCCATTTCTTGAACGCATTGACAATGAAATCTTCAAAGGCTTGCAATGTATTGATCCCCACACGAAGGAGTACATTGAGAGGCCCTGAGATGAGCCTCTATTTATGGTCCTTGTTCAGAAATTGAATGACTTCTATCCATCTCACGCACAACAACACAAATGAGGTCTTGCAGAATGACAGGAACTAGCTCAGAACCAGGGGATATTTCATATCAGTTAAGCAATCTCTCTTACAAAGCGCAAACTATATGGGGCCAGGTTAAAAATGAAAGGGAGACAAATTTAGTCTCAAAGTTGTTTGCAGCTTGTGAAATGGATTTATATTCACTGCTATAGGACACATGGGGATGTAAGGACCAAAACAATATAGTGGCAAAAGACATCATTCTCAATGATTTCTTTGTGGGAGGCCATTCAATGAATGTTGCTAAAAATTATGAAGCGGAAAAAATGTATCTACTTTCTTTGAAACTGCGTTTTGTATTAACCAAAATTGCAAATGCAATGGCACAATAGATTACCAGCAAGACTGGCATTTTACAACTACATCTGTGTACTATTTTTGTTGAAAACCATATCTACATTTGACTGTGGCTGACTGGCATCTGGGATTTTTTTTCCAGGAAGAAGATTTACACTTGAAGGATGTCTACTATTCTAAGCTGCAGGATTTTATGAGGGAATGTATGATATGGGAGTAATCTGTTTACAAGAGCATGCAGAGAAACTTCAAGTCTTGTGAATGATACTTTGGAAAAAGGGACAGCAGTGCAATTAGAGTACAAACAGGAGAGGAGCAGGAGATTGGATGAACAGCTGTTGGTGATAGAAAGAAGGGAATTTCTTCTAAGAATCCTTGAAACTAAATGCAATCATGAAGGTAAATACAGTTTTGAGATTTTGATTTTTGACAGTGATTTGATTTTTGGTGGTTTAGGCGAGCCCAGGAGTGCTCATTAACCACTGAAAGGGGGCCTTTTCGGTGGATAAGGCATTCAAAACTCAATACTCTTAACCACCGAAAGTCTGTAATAACCAGAATGCTTGAAATTTCACCCAGATCAGAAATTTTCAAATCAGAATGAGAGGAAACTTCTTCGAATAGTCAGATATTGAATTATCAAGTCAGATTTAAAGACTATTTATAAGGGATGAGGTAAGAAGAAGAGTTTTAATCACATTTGGCATCTTTTCATAGGCAAAATTTCAGGGGTTTTTGGCCACACATCATTAGCTCGAATTTATCTTTAGAAGAACAGGTCGAAGAAGCCTTGGAAGGCTAATCTTCACGTCATCAACAGTCAACACATCTTAAGGACCAGCTCATAGATATTATCCTCCTTTTGGGGTTTATCCCTATCTTCTTGTAAATATAATTTGACTTTCTATTTTTAGTATAGCAGATCCAGTTTTCTAGGATCTAGAAACTGTATGTAAAGGCTATAAAGCCAGGAACATTTGAGGAATAAGCGTTCGATTTTGATTTCTTGATGCTATTGTTTTGTAACAAGACACTTTCTTTAATATATCAGTCATCAAGATTCTTTCTTTGTTACTGTCAGACCTTCTTTTATCTATTTCTATGCTTATGAGTGGAATTAATTCTTTTGTCTCTATTTAATGACCCTGGTAACTGTCATCTTACTTTTGGTTATTAAGCAAGAATCACAAGCATCCTTGGCTAGTTTGTTGACCCATCATATATATATGGTTTTATATATGTTCTGGTTGATTGATTAGTTTTCTCATCCACCTGTTATTTAAACCTATCTGATAATATCTCTTGAAGGCCTTGTGTAGCATGATTATAGTTAAGACTATCTTGAGAATATAACTCAGAGTTTCAGATATTCATCTTGATCCAAAACCCCAACACATTATTGAGAAAATAGTTTCCAAAAGAGTAAGTTACCAGGCATCTCCAACTTACAGCCTAGGAGAGTTTCCTGGAGTGATAACATGTGGAACGTCACATAACTCCTCACGGTTTGAGAATTATGGCCTTACGAAGTTGAAGGGCCCTCATATGTTGGCTTGAAGCCCCAAAAGGTCAAAGAAGTCAAAGAGATTGCAAAGAAGAAATTATTATTTAAATAATAAATTAAAGTGACAAAGACAAGAAGGATTATT
>JZKD02S0547557.1:133926-148806 GCA_000966675.3 Picea glauca | reverse complement strand
TTTTCTGGACATCTCATCACTCGGTGCTGCCTATCGATATGCTATTAAAATCGAGTAGAAATTTAAGCACCAGAACAAATGGGAGTTTGGGTCTGCAAATCCACAACAACCAAAGCATGACAAAGACAGCCCTAACAAACAGTCTCCCGAAAACCAGTCCAAGACACAGGAAAAGAAGGGTCACGGGAAGACAAAGAAGGAAACCAGAAAATGGTGCGATTTCCACAAAATCCCCTGGCACAACACCGATGAATGTCGTTCAAAACAATCATTGGTGGCCGATATCAAAGACAAGGAGCCGAACTCAGATTCAGAATCTGATTCTAAAAATAATGGGAAAAGACAGATCATCGATGCAAACCCCACTGCTATTGTCGCGACCGCAGTAATTCAACCAGAAGAACCAACAGATCTTGAAGAGGGGGAGCACCTTTTTCATTCACAGATGTGGGTGAAGGGGACCCCGTTACATTTTATTGTTGATAGCGGAAGCCAGAAGAACCTCATTTCAGCAAAGGTCATCAAACAGCTGGGATTGTCGACAACACCACACCCGTAGCCATACAACATTGGGTGGCTTCGCCAAGGATGAGATCTTCGTGTCAGCCAGCAGTGTCGATTGTCATACGACATCCAACCCTTCAAGGATGAGGTATTATTTGATGTTTCCCCACTGGATGTTTGTGATGTTCTCTTGGGCCAGCCATATATGTGGAAGCGCCATGCTATTTATGAGTCTCGACCCCGTAGTGTTATTGTTACTTTGGGGGGTCATCTCTACAGGATACCAGAGGTAGTTCCAACTACTGCCCCACCTAAACAGTGCCGCAAGGTAGTATCTCATACTACAAAATTCATCTTCTCCACAATCTGTTCAAAGGGTGAACGGAAGGATACTGTAACCACCACAACTTTGGCCCAAGCACCTTCTATCCAACAGAAGTAGGTCGACAAGGTTGCAGCAAAGTGCAAATATTCCTTCTGCACATAGTCATCTCATGTAGCCATATTGGTTAAAAAGTTCCAACCCTTCCAGCCAAAGGTTCGTGATAGCCTTCAACAAGCTAAGCAACGCCACATCTCCAGCAAGGCAAGCAGATCACCAAGATTCAGATTCAGCAATCACCTTCCCCTCTCCCCCGGGAACTCAACGCAATGGAGACCATTGCTTCCTAAAGAGGGAGGATTGATCCAGGTGGATATCGGTGGCCACCCACCTTCTCCAACTGGCACAAAACATGTTTCTGGCAATTTTGGTAATTTACTATTTTTAGTAGTTTTTAACTTTCGGGGCCATTTTGAGGCCCTAAATGCTGTTTTTTTGAGAAAACGGGGAGAAACATGGATCATAGATGTTTTTCTCACCCAAAAGTTGTATTTCTCGGATAGATCTTTCCAACGAGCTATCATACGCCTAAAACGGAGATCGTATGTAAAAGTTACGACCCCGGGAAGTTGATGCACCAACTTACCCAAAGGGGGCCCACATGAATTTTGGCGCTTCATCTCCCAGGGTTAGGTTTTTGGATGTGTAGGGTTTTTGACATTCCTGCTTATTGTAAAAAAGGCCTTCAGAGCCTCATTGTAGTCATCGTCTCACGGATGTGAGTAGCCGTCACATCTCTTCTCCGAGATAAGCTACCACCATTCTAGTGAGTCTTTCACTCTGTACTTTTACAGTCTCTGTACATTTATTTCATTAATAGAAATTGTGTATTACTGTATATCTGTGGCTCTTGTTATATTTCTGCTATATCTCTGTTATATTGTTGTCTCTCTTGCAATATCTTTGAATATTTCTGTGTTATATCTCAGCTCTCATTTCGTGCCAAAAATAATCCAGATCAAATGTGTAAAATGAGCACTTCGAAGGTATCATATGAACCATCATGCCGATCGATTTGAATCCGATGATAAAGTTGTTGAATGGTGCAAAATGGCACTAAGTCATGAAAATAATACATCAAGGGATGTGCACAGGTGTGTCTATATATACATGTTACACATGCACACATGATATTTTTATTTGAACGTGTTCAAATTTATATTCAATCTTCAATCATTTTCTTGAGAGATTTCAAATTAACAAGTTCTTTTCTTGTGTAGGATTTTTTGGTATGTTGGAGTCCAAGATGTAAATATATCAATCCCATATGACACTAATATAATACATGGGACACGAAAAATACATTCACTTAAAACAAAACGTTATCAAAATGTGTTTGCATTTGATAGAAGAAATGAGTCTTGTTTTTGTTCAGTTTGCATAGAGGACACATAATCCATTGATATTTGCGAAAACGAAAGTGCAGAATATGTTAAAGCTTGAAGACATACCAAACTTAATATAAAAGGGAAAATGCCACTTGCAAGCTCAAAGGAGATGGAATCAAATGAAACTATAGTGTCAGTTGATGGCGATAGAGTTTCTGATCTTGTTAGAGAAGGTAATTTTTATGTTTACATTTTTTCAAATAACTTGTATATGTGCTTGTGTGATAATCTAACACGAACTATTTATTGTCTGAAATATATCCAATTATTGGCAGTGTTAATGTTTAGCCATTATTATAGTTCTCTGCAATTCAATAGATAATAGCAACATAAGAACAAGATCACTGAGAAATACACATACACAAGAGACACAACATTTATCCTGGAAAACCCTCTAGGGGAAGAAAACCCAGCAAAACTTCCTTAATATAAATAGCCAATATAATGCCAAGAGATCTTATGCTAAAACATAAAGTCCTCTCCCAATATATGTGCCACTCTCTCTCTCCTTGTTGGTAACAGATCATAACTTGTCTCTCAAACTGAGCAAGTGTGTTGTATTCAAATGAGGTGCTAGCCTCCTTTATTTATACAAGTTCTGGCATGTTTGAAGTGTCTCTTCACTGGCAAGGCCGACTTATTCATCTGGGTGGGTAAACCCACCTTTATTATTTTTCTGGGTCTCCTTATTAACTGCTGGGGCTGACTTCTTATTCTGCCTATTATAATTGTTTGTTGACCAATCCGCAAAAGGGGATTTGGTCCTATTACAATATCCAACATGATCAATCCACAATGGGGATTGATCCTATAAATAAAATATCAATAATAATAAGAATACTCTTTGCAGTTACATTATTTCAACACTCCCCCTTAACAAGAAGGGTATTCTTCGAAAACATCATGTGAGAGAGAGAGGACAACATCATCAACAACATCAAGTGGGAGGACAACATCATTAATATCATCTTGGCTGGCATATCTATAAATCATCAGAAGTTTTCTTCATCAGCAGCATCATCATTCTCAAAGGAATGCCATCATCATCTGCATCAATATGTATTAGTATAAAAACTAATACATCATCATCATCACAACACAAGGCTAGCCCATCACAGTACTAGACTGGCTCTATGTCACAGCTATTAAGCTGGTAGCTCAGTGCAAGTCACATCTTGCTTTACGTCTAACAACTAGGTTAGAAGCAAGGTATACATCATCTTGCTTTACGTCCAACAACTATGTCAGAAGCAAGGAACACATCATCGTCTTGCTTTACGACTAACAGCGAGGTCAGAAGCAATGACTCATCTTGCTTTACGTCTAACAGTGAGGTCAAAAGCAAGGAACACACATCATCATGCTTTACATCTAACAGCGAGGTCAGAAGCAATGACTCATCTTGCTTTACGTCTAACAGCGAGGTCAGAAGCAAGGAACACACATTGTCATGCTTTACGTCTAACAGTGAGGTCATAAACAATGACTCATCTTGCTTTACATCTAACAGCGAGGTTAGAAGAAAGGAACACATGTTGTCATGATTTACGTCTAACAACGAGGTCAAAAGCAATGACTCATCTTGCTTTACATCTAACAGCGAGGTCAAAAGAAAGGAACACACATCGTCATGCTTTACGTCTAACAACAAGGTCAGAAGAAATGACTCATCTTGCTTTAAGTCTAATAGGGAGATCAGAAGCAAGGATCACACACATCGTCATGCTGTACATCTAACAACAAGGTTAGAAGCAATGACTCATCTTGCTTTACGTCTAACAGCGAGGTCAGAAGCAAGGAATTATATATATACTCCCCCTTTCAGGGAGGGTCCTTTCGGACTATACTAAGCTTATCTCGAAAGTGTTCAAAATTTACACAAGATAGAGGTTTGGTTAACACATCAGCAACCTGTTCATCCATGCTAATGTACTGGAGCTTCAAGGCTCCTCTCTGTACCATGTCGCGGATGAAATGATAGCGGCTCTCTATGTGTTTCGACCTGTCGTGGAATATAGGATTGTATGTCATCTTGATGCAGCTCTGGTTGTCACATAGAATCACGGTTGCTCTCTATTGGCAGCCATATTAATCTCTATTTTTACAAGCTCCCTACACAGTGTTTTTAAATTCTCGTCACTCGTCACAATCTTTTTCATTAAACAACGCTTGTTACTCGTCGCTTTCTGCATACCTTCTTTTCGATTTCGTTTTCATACTCACAGCTGGAATTCATGTTTGATTTCATCAAAGGGTTAATGTTCATATGGTTTATCGTCTATTTGTCTTATTTTGTTATGAACATGGTTGTTTCCATGGTTATAACCCCTTGGTCTCGAACACACCTTGGTTACATATGTATTAAACCACCACCCATTTAGCATTCGACTAATGTTAATGGGGTTTTGATTTATAAAATCTTTGATTCAATTGTTTATTTGACATATTGATTTTGTGATCAAATCGTGGATATGCATACAATTGTTTTCAATAGTTATGATCTTTGTGTGTACCATTATGCCGAGGTGTCATTCCAAGTACAGCGTGGTGTTATGTTTTTGCATGGCCTCGATCTACACGACTTTTCTCACACACATAGAAATTAACACTCCCGCCTACCATTTTGAGTTGTCTTTGCATTACGTTGGGGAAGCTCGGGGCAATGGCTTTGTGCTTTTTCTGTCAAACCCTACCATCGAATCCCATGTCGGTTCCTTGCTATTAGCCATGGCTCCTGTAGTGAGAATTGAGCCTAACGGTGTCCAGACATTGTTATCGTTTGATAATGCTCGAGAATACTTAGAAAGGAATGGTTGGCATGTCTTTGTTGAAAAGTTCGAGGGTTTTAATTTAACAGTTGCTCAAGAATTTGCATTAACATTCGATGGTTGCAGAGATAAAATAGGAGATGTCCAGCTTGAGTTAAACGAATATTTTATTAGCCAAGCCACCGGCCTGCCAGCTATGGGACAAAAGTGGTTTAAAAACTCAAAGGTTGAAGAGGTTCCCTGGTCATTATTCTTCATCTCAAGGAGGATTACCAGCTGCGATCGAGGTATTCCTGTTACAGCTTTAAAACCTAGATGGCACGATCTGTTAGCTATTGTCAAATAGTTCATTACCTGTGAGGGGAGATATGGTTTGGTTTTCTTATATCACTTGCGGTTGCTCATGAGTTTTATCGATTTTCCCCTAAACATGCCCTATTTTCTCCTTCTAAGTCTATACAAAATGGAAAAGCGTTTTAAAAAGAAGAAATCTGATTCCAGCCTATTCCATCATTGTCTAATCAATATTATTATTGTACATCAGTTGAAATTAAATGATGATTGTTGGGATGCCTTCCTGTTAAGAAATGGTTTTGCTAGCAGTGAAATAGGACAGGTTGACAAGTCTGTCGTCACAGAAACCCTCGTCGAGCCTACCATCCATCCTCCTTCACTCTTGCCCGATGATCCTATTTCTAATGTGGAACCCTCGACCTATCCTGACACTACCCAACCTGACACTCTACCAGATTCGTATCCCAAAGGTGGTGTTAAGTCTGTTAAAAAGTCCGCAAAGAAAAAGTGTAAAGGCAATGTTGATATCAATTATAAGAGTAAAAAAACTGCTCGTTGGGTTTTATGATGTGCCCGAAATAAACCTAAGCCCTGTGCAGACCAAAACGCAATTGTGTTAAGCGAAGATTCTGATTCAGAAATTGAAAGATTTTTAACTAAAGAATATCCATATTCGTATGGACTTTGCTCTTGTAAACCCTATGATTATGTTACAAACCTTCCACCGTGTCTAAAAGACAATCCTGATTTCCCTAGAATCAAACTCAGTAGTGACCCTAGAGGTCAAATGGAAAATTCCCCTACTGTTAATACTATCACTACTAATACACAGTCTATTCAGCCGCAATGTAACAAATGTCAATCATGGACCGATAGGTATTACAGAGACGTGTCGTTACTTCAGTCTCAGATTAAATCCTTGGAAGACCAAGTGAATTTGCTAACGAAAGAGAATGGCAGACTTCAAACTGTATCTCAAGCCAAAGATAAACAACAAAAAACCACTGGGTCTGTTGTTTTTAAGAACGTGGAAGCAACGATTGCCATTGTGAATTCAAAGATTGCTTGATTAAGTCGAATCCCTTAATCTGAGGAACCTACGATTTCTAAAGGAGATTTGAGCCACTGGTGGCATCTCTCAGCATGTTATTTTTTATGTTGTTTTAGAATAGGTTGTTAGTTTTGATATCAAGTAGAATCTGGGAGGTTGCATCCCCTACAATTTTTGAAACACATTAGATGATATCCACAGGAAACGTTTTGATCCTGTAACCTATATAAATGTATTGTTTTGTAAACTAAAGACCATCGCTACCTAGGAGCAAAAACTATGGATTTATGATTAACAGACTTGAATGGAAGTTGATATTGGTACATCTTTAGCTTTGATATATCGTATTTTTATTCAAGTTTTGGTCATTTTGATTTGTAATTAAATTGTGACTACTTTAGATATCATGGTTTATTACAGATTGATGTGATAAAATTTATATGATGTCTGTGTTTTATGTCCCTTATATTACATACAGTAATTACTCTGTTCAAATTTGATATTAGAAGATTAATCTTCTTTATTCATTGAACATTTATATACAAATTTTCACAGCCGATTTATCTCAGTGTGACCATTTGTGAAATCATAGAATTGTTGTCACTACTTCTCTTATATGTTCTGTCATTAGCATTCAATCACTGCTGCTTCGTGTTTACGAGAAGCGTTTGTAAGATTTGATGTGGTTTACCTAATCAAACAACGAAATTGG
The DNA here is from genome assembly GCA_000966675.3 of Picea glauca. Classification (NCBI taxonomy): domain Eukaryota; kingdom Viridiplantae; phylum Streptophyta; class Pinopsida; order Pinales; family Pinaceae; genus Picea; species Picea glauca. Next base: position 141,707 of record JZKD02S0547557.1, on the reverse strand, counting down.
ATACTGTATGCAGGACAAATGGGAGATGCGATTACAGGTTAGTTCCCTCGTTTTATTTCATTAGTTTAATTAATATAGGAATTCCCTATAGTCTAAATATATTGTATTGTTTGTTATCTTTGTTTTTCAATAGACAGTTCCTATTTCATTTCTTGTTTGTAAAAATTATAAAAAATCAAAAGGACTGAATGATAGTTTTGCTGTCATAAATCAACCCATATTTGATTTTCGCAAGTTTAGATCAAAAGTTGCATTCTATAAATATTACACATATATTAGAGATATAATCATATAGATATATTGTAGAGCTATTTTATAAATATTAGTTAGCAAACTTTAGGTGTGTATTAGGCTTGTATATAGTTTTTTTTTAGCGAGTGTTTTTCATTAAGTTATTTTATCTTTTTTTTAGTTTTGTCTTTCACTTTCTTAGGACTTAGATCGGCCAATGGAGCCGCTAAACCCGTCGGAGTGGATTAATCCAAACGTCTTGGATTAAGTAGACAACCCCGGACTAGATTCACTCCTCCAGTTGATGAGCAGTCATTTTCGTCTGTTAACAAATGACGCTAGAAGGAGGGCCTGAAAATTATTAATGGCACGAGGTGGTCGTAAGACTCCTCCGCCACCTACCCACTCATCTATAGTGTCTAGAAGTCATTCAAATGACAGCATTGTCCCTCAAACAACAACCACATCAAACGACGATCCACAGATCACAGTTGAACCAGTAACCCCTAATCCTATGGGTGGTGACATACAAGAGATTGTTCGTCAATCTCTCATAAGAACACATAGTGCCTTCGCCTGTTTAAGACAACCAAACCGACCTTTGGACCAACCATTAGACTTCTCTGATATCAGAGAACAACTTGGAGGCACTGACCTTACTTTAAACCCTACAGATCCAATCCTCACTCCTACAGCAAGAGGATCTGGTATACCACCATCACCACCTCCTTCATCTTCTTCTTCTTCTGGAGAAGAGTCTTATGACAAAGGCAGTTCCTCATCCCAACCTTCGATGCCACCCACACCTATGGCCAACCAGAAAAATCCCACTAGACCCTAGCTCAACCAAGATGCAGTGGCCATACCTGGGCCTCAACATCCCTTACCCAAACACCTAGAGAAATGGCTCCCTAAATTTGACCTGGACTCTAAACAGATCACCGAAGATCACATCAAAAATTTTATGCTAGCCATTAGACTCCATAGTGTCGAGCACAAAGACGTAGTCTGTAGATTATTTCCCTACACCTTTGAGGGCAATGCCTCTACTTGGTACTTTGCCCAACAGCCCCACACCATCGTGTCATGGGAGAAGTTTGAATCCTGTTTTCTTAAGAAGTTTGGAGATGACAAGTCTCCAGAAGTTCTATTCATGGAGCTTTCTAGTTTAAGAATGAACCCCAAAGAGAAGATCAAAGACTTTAATCAAAGGTTCTTAACATTAAAGAACTGAATCCCTATGGATTCGATGCCTGTCAAGAATATTATCATAGCATATTATACGAAAGCCTTGCATCAAAGCATAGCCATTTGGGTAAAGAGATCTAAGAAAGCCACTTTGTTAGAAGCCTTCAAAGAGGCCAGTCAGATCGAGAAAGACATCCTCAGCTTAAAAGACACTACTAGCAATGAAATAGAGACTAGTTCATCTTCCAAAAAGAAAATTGAAATCCTCCCTAGACCTTCCCAAAACAAAGCCCAACCTGAAAGCTCAGATTTAGAAAACTTACAGAAAGTCATTCAAAAACTATCCAATCAAGTTATAGATTTTAAAAGGATGGCTGAAGAAGCTTCTTCAAGAAAAGGGCCTTACAAACCCCCATTTAGGAAGCCTTTTCCCACCAACCGACCTAATTCAAATACTGAAGGCCTAAATCTAGAAAGCCCGCAATTCGCTATTCAAACGATTCTAGAAGCACAGGATAACTTGATGCCTCCTGAGATCCCTGAGGAAGTAGCTGAACAAGAGACAGTAGAAGAAGATGAATCCTCTCCGAACATTTTTGGACATTTCTCGGATAGTATTTTTCAAGCTAATTTCGAAACGGTACAACCTTACAATACTAGGAGTAAGACAACAAACAAACCTTCTTCTGAAATCACTATGAATTTGCCCCCAAAATAGTCTACTCATATGCATAGGTATACCATATCTTTCACTATTCTTATCAGATCTACTCATATCAAATCTTCTTTCATCTATTAGTGCCCTAGTTGTCAAGCTAGGACATAACCTATCAAACATATCTAGATCCATACTTTAGAAACAAAAATTTCCACTTATCTTACTTCTATAGAGCACAAAGCTTCCAAATCTAAAACTTTTCACTATTCTTACCTTTATCACAGCACAAAGCTTGCATTTCTTACCTCTTTTAATCATAAATTCTCACTTCTACCTTTATTAGGGCACAAAGCTTTCAGATCTAGCTTCTCTCCTTTAGATCCTACTTCTTTTCTTCAGATCGGGCTTCTTTCTTTCAGATTTGACCTTCCTTTTGGAACAAATCTTCACAAGTCAAGTGGAATACTGTGCACTACAGCGACAGATCTATGCATAGAGCTTTAACAACTTCAGGACGAATCTTTGCACAAAGTTTCTTCTTTCTCAGTTCCCAACAATCATAGTTTCGGTCCCAGCAGTGGAACCATTTGTTGGCATAGGGGTAGACCCAGGGTTCAACACTACAACATCGCACAAACAAAACCCTAACTACCGGCTCTTTCGACAACACCTACGAAGAAGATGAAGTCTCACCCGAGGTAGAGGCAACGATGGTTGCATGATTCAAGTGTCTGCAACCTTGGCTGAGACACAGATCTGTGATTATGATATTTAATAGAGCACTTAGCACAGTCAGATCCTCAATATGCAATCAATATCCACTTCGCTGACAAAACAAAGCTTTGCAGCATTCACACTGATATAATGTATTTCAGCACTTAGCACAAACAGATGGATCAGATCTAGTAGAGGCAAGTACTAAGCACATTCATAGAAGTCAGATATAACATTCATAGCACAAAGCATAACCAGATCTATCTATCCATATCAAAGCACTTAGCAAATAACATGTGAACACATCAAGACAAAGCACAAAGAAACATAACACAGTGTTTACATGGTTCACCCCCACCCTGGGGCTACATCCACCAACTCTTCTTATTTATTGTCTTCAGTTAATCGGTTATAAGCACGGAGTCTAAAAATCCTTACTCCGCACAGGACAGAAGATATGTGCATCTCGCTAGATCCTTCTTCCTTGCGTTCTGGCACTAAGCCATCTTACAATCACTTGCACTTAGCTCTGCAAGTTTTTAGCACACAGTAAGCACAAAGTCTTACAATTCTTGATCACATAGATCCAACTCTTGGCACTTAGCCTATTTGCATACTAACATCACATAGATGCATTTCCTCTCTCTTCTATCTAGCCTAGGCATCTATTTATATATTACAAAATAGGCCTAAACATGGGTAAACCCATGGGCCGACATCCCACTCCCATTACATAATCCCAAAAACCCAAAAAGGGGCCGAAAACCCATGATCTCTGCTTCGTCTTTCGCTCCTCCTTCGACAGACTGTCGAAGTTCCAAAATAGTTCAACATGACCAAGAATGTCCCAAAACTTTGTCAAGGGCCAACATGTTCTATAGACAAGGGTTTGCCCTGTGCTATAGCTCTCTGATATACATGCGGGGTCCAACAGTAGTACTCAGGGCACTAACTAAGGAGGCTAGACCGTGCCCTTAGCCATACTACCCGACTACCCAGGTACTAGAGAGTATCTTCCCGAGTGTTGTTCTCGGTTGCACCATAACAGTCAGGCGGCCGATCGGTTTATCTAAAGAGGGCTTAAGGAAATTTAGGTCGATCCATACACAGGTGTTGTCTGATGCGCTACCACTCGAAGGGGTATCAACAGGGGTTACAAGGGTGGACAACATATGTGCACTTAAGTACCACTTGTATTTCCTGTGTGTATGAATCCCTCAACCACATGATTATGTGCGTAACGACAGATATTTGTGGCTTAAATACGTCGGAATACATCTCTACCCTAAAAAAAAATTAACACACAATTTCTTTCAAGGAAAGTGCTCTGATACCACTTGTAATATACTAGATATGAAAAGTATGCAGAACAAAAATAAAATGATAGAAATGGTAAATAAACAACAATATGACCAGAACAATCACCACAATAACATGGAAATGATATCAAAATAACACCAGAAAGAACACTTTCATTCTGAGAGAAATGTTCACGGGCCTCTTCGAGGGGACAACCTCCAATCGAGCAGAACTCTATTACAATAATATCCAAGCTAGGGTTCTCTTACCCTCGACTCCTATTTATACTAAATATGTCTATCAATAGAACCATCTAGAGGAAGATCCTTCTAGAAGCGAAATCTTCTATTAGGCCTTCTTACATTCGACTTATTCTACTTTATTACAAGGCCTTATTAATATAGACCTTTATTACATCGGAATACATTGTTCTACCTATGTGAGGGGTTAGGTCCCTTACAATGAACTAGCATGTCCTATAATTTCATCTTCGTTCTTTGCAATGATTCCCAACCAAAGGAACCTTCTCTTTCGATACTTCAACCTCGTTACTCTTCCTAAACTTTGTTAGCTCTGAAAGGCTTAAGAGCTTGATGCTCTTCCTCCTGAACTTAACATTTGGAAGAGTTCTTCTGCGCACCCCTTACACTCATCCCTCAACTCTAGAATTTAAGTGGTTCACTGTCTCTGCCTGCCTCGCAGAGAGCCTGTGCATACGTGCACTATCTCTCTTGAGCTTTAACAGACTCCCTCCTCCAAGGGAATCAAAGCGACTAGGAGTGTCGACATGCATACGTGAAATTGTGCCCAAGGTTGACGAACTCACAGTTCGTGGATCTAACTTAAGCCACCATAGGGCGCAAGCATTTACGAATACAAAACATGTACAATCCATATAATTTCTTACTTTCCTAATTACACAATCAAACAAACACCAAAAAGGGATAAAGTATAAATCATTAAGCAAACATATCCATCCCTGGATCATTCACAGTATTTACACAATTACAACTCAATTTCACAGGGTATGAGAATACTTATCTGTTACAGGTTGCATCCAACTAACTTACTGTGGGTGTGCACCTTTCCACCCAATGATAGGCTTAGAGGCATTCATTCTTAGCACTCTAGCCACCCCCGTGCCAAGCCAAGACATCACTAGAGAATTTACGCCATCTCTCAGAGAAAATCTCTCTGTCGCAACGACCATGTGAGGTTTATCGGATGCTTCATCAACATCAAGCTCACGTTTGAGTCCTTCAGGCCATGTTCTCGGCACTTCCTTTGGATTCACGCATCTCCCTTACGAGCTTTTGCTCCCATCCCATGTCTCTTCTCTTGCCATGTCTCTGTATCTATCTTACCTTCCCTCCTATGGAAGGTTTTTCGACCTGTCCTATTCCTTCAATCAGAAGGAATCTTGGGTCTACAGGTCTCTGTGGTACCTCAAGCTAACATCCTGTAGCTAGACCATGTTTCCATTCATGGGGGTGGTTGATGATTCAACCACTGGTCCTTTCTTCATTAACTGATTTCTTTCCTCTAGAGATATCATGGCTCGTACTTCAAGGCTTCACCCTCCAACAATCAGTTATGGGCAGTTTTACAATAATACATTTACATTGTCCACATGCCTTAACATGGTAATCCTATTTTATGATTAATTACAAGCTGGGGAAAACAAGGGTGTTACACTCAAGAAAAATCGTTCCATTTTTTTTAAAATCAAGATTTTGCAATCCTAATGTTTAACCAATGTATGAGCATCTTGTTTCCAAAATCAACTTGGTTTGACTAGACCTAGGGGTCTTGAGTTTATTTGAATTTAATTGTGTAATTGATGAAAAATCCTATGTTTGAAGAAATTCTAGAAAACTTGTATTAATTGTGGAATTCATTGTACTTGAGTTAGTTCTTGAGAGTTATGATAAATTAGAGAGATCGTAGGGTTGGTTGTATGTCTCTTGAGTATATTGTAGATCTGGAGTGAGTATTTTGTGGATCTGAGGTTAATTTAGGAGGGATTGTTATGATCTGAACCAATTATGGTTTCAAAATATTTGTAATTTAATCATAAGCTTTCGAGCATGAGAGAGTGGCCAAATGAATGTAGAACAAGCCAAGGAGTGTGGCCAATTGAATAAAGTATTTGACCAAAGAGGGGGATGTTTAAAAGGCCATTAAGAGGCCTTATGTAACTTGTATGTACAATATTGTATGATTGAGTAATGATATCACTCCATTCAAGTGTTATGTGGAATTGATTAATTGAGGACCTTAGTATCTCTTAAGGTGTGCAAATATCTGTGTATTACTATATGTATTAAATATCTGCAAGGAATGTGTGTGCAGGTTTAGATTGAACCCTAGAAGAAAAATTTCGTATAAAAGGACTTGATCGAGATCGAGCATTGATCACCAAAGGGATCGATGCCCAAATGCCACTAAGGTTGGTTGCGCTCGTAGTAAGAGGGAGGAGAACATAGTTACATTCAAACTCTATACCATATGAAGCTAAGAACATAAAGAAATCATTTGTAGGTGATCGAGAACTAGGGACAGTCAAATCTGTATCGGGATTCATCGTAACCGTTGGATCATAAGCAATTGCAACCATCGGATCAAGAACCAAGTGAGCAAGAGTCGGGAGGTCCTGTGGTAAGTCCATGGAGGGATCTCAATCGTCCACCCAATGGCTGATTAAATTCCAATCATATATTGGGATCGGAGGAGAATCGTGCGATGGTGGAAAGGATTTCGGAGTCCAAATATTGGAGTGTAAAGTAGAAGGGAACTCTGATAGGTGAAATCCGATCAACGGTGGTGATTATTCAAAGAGGCCCAGAGATTGACGACAGATGACAATCAAGAATTTGGAACCTGAAGTAGTGTCAAAGAAGCTTTGGGATAGCACATTCAAAGTGCTAATTGGAAGGATACTCTGACAAGGAGTTCCGATCAACGACAAAGATAAGTTTCACGATGATCCTGATCGAGGCCATGCAGACGTCGGGTGGCAGAGTCTGAGTGGTTGCTGTATCTAAGTATTCGGGGTTAGAAGAATACGCCAATGAAAAAGAGTCCGACGAAGGAGGGTGACCAATGGTCCAATGCATTCGGAGTGATCTAGATCAGTGTTGAGAGAGCTACGTGTGGTGACTTTCTATTGGATGTCAAAGTAGACCCACTAGGGTCCAACAACAGGGGAAGGTCCGACAAAGAGACACCGATAGATGATGGAGATCTATTCATCCTGGGCATTTCGGCATCTCTGGGCATTTCTTTAGTCTTCATCCTTATCTTCATTTCCTTCATTTCTCAGGAGAAACGTTTCCTTCATCTTCCAATCTCATCCGATCGGTAAGAAGGTATCAAGTATGGAGTATGTAACAGAGGCAGAGCAATCAAGTATGCACTATGTAACAGAGGAAGAGAAATACCAGGTTTTCATCAACCACAGGGGACCCGACACCAAGAAGAATCTTGCCAGCCTCATCTACCATGACCTCTCATCCTATGGCTTGCGCGTCTTCCTGGACAAGGAGTAACTGCGCACGGGAAATACTTTCTGCCCCACAATTCGAGGAGCCATTAGCAGTGCTTCTGTTCACATTGCCATATTTTCTGAGAATTATGCTGAGTCACAGTGGTGCTTAGATGAGCTGTGTTGGATGTTGAAATCATCCAGCGT
>JZKD02S0547557.1:117224-133916 GCA_000966675.3 Picea glauca | reverse complement strand
TATGAAGAAAATCCAAAACATATATTGTCAATGACACAAATAGAATTGTTCAATAAGTTCAAAGAAGAGCACAAAGAAGTTAAAATTTCCATCAATACATTTGTGGAACAAAAACTATGGTTTATTAGACCCATCATTGTTCGTGACACTTGTTGTTGTTGTTATCATGTGGAATTTGAGTTGTATTACACCACTTTTCTTGATTTTGGTAAAACTTTATGGCCAAGTTCACCTCCTCCTTCCACATTCCGTGCTTTTATATCTAAAATTTTATGTGAAAGAGAAGGTGATGAATTATTTTACAAAAAAAAATGTGTTGGTGGAAAGAAATGTGATCATTGTGGAAATCTAAGTTTGTTTCACTCATAGTATCCTATTGATATGAATTATCAATCATTTTCTAATATAATAGTCAATTGGAAGAGATATGAATATATCAACAACACGGCTCTACATTCTTCAAATGTTATTTCCAAAAAGATTGATTTGAGAGTAGATAAAATCCGTGTGATAGATTTTTTGAAGAAATTTGAGGAAGAAATTTATAAATACACCAAGCATTCACATAGAGCTTGATGGAAAGACCTACAATTCAAACATTCCTGTGAAGTGTTTCCACAAGGGACAATTTTGTCTGTAGTTGATTTATAGAGAATTACACATTCGCTGCACAAAAATAAATACAGAGTGAATATTATCATTCTGATCAAGTCACGATATTTGTCCACGTTCTATATAGACATGCTCAACAATGTCTTGATAACATAGAAAGCACCAATGACAATCGACATGTTATTAAAGAATATCACTTTTATATAAGTGATGATTGAGCACACGACACACATTATGTACAACATTGTTTTGATAAATTTTATGATTCATTGAAAGAACAAGAAATCAAATTTGATCGACATTGGATATGGTAAGATGGGTGTGCGGGTCAGTTCAAATCTTCACGATCATTCTATTGGTTATGTTTTCTTAAAAAAAATCAAACATTACACATTGTTGGAATTTTTTTGAGACTGGTCATAGAAAATGAGAGAACGATGGTGCATGGGCATGTGTAAAACGAGCACTACGAAGGTATCAGATGAAACCTCATGCCGATCGATTTGAATCCGATGATAAAGTTGTTGAATGGTGCAAAATGGCGTCAAGACATGAAAATAATACGTCAAAGGATGTGCGTAGGTGTGTCTATATATACATGTTACACATGTAGACAGGATATTTTTATTTGAATGTGTTCAAATTTATATTCAATCTTCAATCATTTTCTTGAGAGATTTCAAGTTAACAAGTTATTTTCTTGTGTAGGTTTTTTTGGTATGTTGGAATCCAAGATGTAAATATATCAATCCCATATGACACCAGTACAATACACGGGACACGAAAAATACATTTAGTTAAAAAAAAAATGTTATCAAAATGTGTTTGCATTTGATAAAAAAAATGAGTCTTGTTTTTGTTCAATTTTCATAGAGGACACATAATCCATAGATATTTGCGAAAACGAAAATGCAGAATATGTTAAAGCTTGGAGACATACCGAACTTGATATAAAATGGAAAATGCCACTTGCAAGCTCAGAGGAGATGGAATCAAATGAAACTATAGTGTCAGTTGATGGTGATAGAGTTTATAATCTTGTTAGAGAAGGTAATTTTTATGTTTAATTTTTTTCAAATAACATGTAGATGTGCTTCTGTGATAATCTAACACGAACTATTTGTTGTCTGAAATATATCCAATTATTGGCAAGAGATGTCTTTGCCATGGTTGCACCTGTAAATAACACCGAAAACGTGAAATATTATTTGATGCAATGCACAGAACAAAAGATGAGGTTATTAGAAGATTTTGATGATAACGGTTTTATAATAAAAGATGATCGATTATGTTGAAATGATATTTTTTTCAAGAAACCCATCAAACCGATACTCATGTTCAGTTTCAAGACTACCAGATAGATGTCACAAGTTGTCAATATAGTCATTTGGTATGTGCATCACTCATAAAGTTAATAGAAGTTCAATAAATAAATAAATAAGTTAAAAAATGGAAAATGTCCAAAGTCGATCATGAACGAATAATTGAAGATGGAATACCATTACAATTTTTTTAACCAAGTGACATGTACATTCTAGAATTTTTTATTTTCCATTGAAAGTACATGTATTTATGAATATCTAGGATTCTAGAATCATTTTCAGTTTAGTTTACTTTCATGGTCCATTCAATTAAGAAAAAATGTATTTTTGATGAATTATAAAGTTTACCAAACCTTATTTACAATTTCAAGGAAGAACCTATAGATTGTATCTAGGGAACCTAAATTGACCTATACTTTGGATGATTATACTTTAATCCTACAAATTATACAAATCATATACACAAATCCTTTAATGCATGTAACCAATTTACTACATATAGGATAAATGCGTTCATTATTTGCAATTTGATTGTTCAATTTTTTTTCATATGAAGAGGATAACTTCATATCAAAACTAGGACCCATTTCCATGTCATTATAAGGGACTATTGATGGCTTAGAAAAACTTTAAATTTTGATATATTTTAATATCAATATAAATTTTACTGAAGATCGCTTACTTATATTAAATTTGATGACTCGTTTTGACTATTTTCATTGTTGGACCTATATTAAATTTGATGACTTGTTTTGACTAATTTTGTTGTTGGATTGCCATTTCATTGTAAAATTTCATAAGAAACAATAAATTTTGATGACTTGTTTTGACTATTTTCAACCATATTTCCAAATCAAACAAATTTAAATTATAAGTGAGAAGCTATAATTTTTATTTCAAATTTTCTTGAATATTTCATTGTGAAATTTCATAAGAAACTATAAAATTTGACGAACTATAAAATTTAATTTTTATTTCACATTTTCTTGAATATTTCATTTTGAAATTTCATAAAAAACTATAAAATTTGATGACTTTTTTTGAAATCAATAAAATAGTATATTGAAATTATTTCATTCAATATTTTATATAAATAAATATAGTGCAAGTAAAATCAAGACAAGACAAAATATTACACATGATTGATCTCAATATCTCTTCTATCTCTTCTTGTGCTTTTCTTAGCTTTTCTTATCATCTTTGTAGTTTTCTCATAGTTGTTCGTATGAGAAAGAAGGTGAATTCAAAGACCATTAAAACTTTTCATTGAGATGTTGATGTAAATTGAGATTTTGATGTAAATGTGAGACCATGTCTCTCATACTTCGTAATATTTATAGTGGATTTCTCCATTCTTCCATTTGTTCAAGTGATTCTTTCTTTCTATGTCTTTTAACCCATTGTTACACTAATTTTCTTAGTTCTTTTTTCTTTTTTTTTTCACAAAAAAAAAACAGTTTCACTGTTATTTTATTAGAATCAAATGAAACTTTCTATTACATATGGATCTAGAAAGTGGTGATAAAAAAATATCTGTAGTCTTTCCTTCCTTCCACATTTTTACATTGTAGTAAATATATAAAACAGTTCCATAAAGAAAATGTAGTAAAGAAAATGTAAAAATTTTCTGTACATACAACAGTTCCATCAACAATTTCTTCATAAAAAAACCAACCAAAATTTCCTTTGAGTTCCTTTTTTGAGAGGCTGTCTGCTACTTTGTTGAACTGTCTATGTACGTGAATAAATTTGATAGATTCAAATCTATTCTTTAAGCTTCTGATCTTGTCTTTTCAGTTGTTGAGATATATCAGGTTTAGGTTGGATTTGAAATTTATCTAGTCAACAGTGACCTTGGAATCTCCCGCAACCATCATTTTTTTTATGGAAAAGTAGGAAGAGAGTAATAATAGTCCCCATAGGCCCAAGAGTTCAACTTTCATATTATTTCGATTACCGTCAACAAAATGAGCTTTGACTATGTGATCTATAGATATTTTTAGATATATTCCAATACCACATATATTATCATCAGTTGCTCCATCAAAAAAACCAATTGGATTATCATCAAAATAGATTGGATTTAAGATAAAAACCATTTTATCTTCTTCATCTTTGGCTAAAAATTCTTTGAAAGATAGAATAATTTTGGTGACTATCATATGATCCATTCTATTCCAGTTCTCAAACAAGATTTTGTTTCTAAATTTTCAAATTCCCCAAATGATCAAGAAAGGGATATGTCTCAGTTTTGGGAAATCAAATTTGAGACAATAAATTGATATTTTGAGAAACTAACATAAATTAACAGTAACACATTTAACAATATAAGAGAAATCAAATATGAGACAATAAATTGATATTTTGAATTCCAAAAATATTATATATATATATATATATATATATATATATATATATATATATATATATATATATATATATATTACAATCAAAGTCTGAATAGTTACATTGCCACATACATAAGTTCCACATCCATTTTAGGATGATAACAAAAACTAAGACAATTATCTCCAAAATTATGGACTCTGAACCATCGCTTTAAGATAGATCACTTCATACCTGCAATTCAAACCTGCAAAAAAAACAGAATTCAAAAATTAAAAATTAAAAATTCAAACATATAAAATAAAACAGAATTCAAAAATTGCGATTAAAGAAAAATTGACATACATACCAAAAACGTTAAGTCCCATCCTCCAACATACTCCTTCCTACCAAATATAATGTAAACATATTTTCTACCAAATATAATTTAGAATTCTCTAAGAATAAAAAACAATAAGAAAAAAACAAATAACACATATTAGCATATATACTTTAACTAAATATTAAATAAACAATAAGAAATAAGATTTTCCTTCACAAAGTTCCAAAACTTCCAAAATAGTTACTCTCCACATTAAACATACATGATTTAAACAATTTGTAAAATCTTAAAAAAATTTAAAAAGAAAAATTACGTTCTTGGTAAAACAAATTTGTGTTCAGAGTTAGATAATAATATGAAAATAAATATAGAACTGTGTATGAAAAAAGTTCACAAATCTCCATATAAAGTCATTCTTCCAATGAAATACTTATCTCCTTGTGGATAAAGTCCCAAATCCTTAAGTGAAATTCTTATCCCAGGTGATGTTATTTGATCTTATTTACTCAGCAGTAAAATACTAATCTCCTCAGCAGTAAAATACTTTTCTCCTCTTCTGCAGTGGTCATATAATCAAATTCCATAATGCCTTTTCAAATTAAAGAACTCATAAATCTCCATATTAAGCCATTATTCCAAGAAATTACTTATAGATATATATCTATGAAAGTTCAAAAATTTCCATTTTAAAAACCATTCTTCCATAAAATACTTATCTCCTCTTTTTGCGGTGGAATAGATGTTCTCATATAATCTTTCATGTACATGAAAAAAACACAAATATGCACATGTATATTAAGTTATTCTTCAAAAACTATTTAAATCTTTCATCTTTGGGATGTATTCATATTACATATCATCAAATGCTCTTTGAAATTATGTGTGAGCTAGCTCACGTATACAATATGTGTGAGCTAGCTCACATATACAATATGTGTGAGTTAGATCATATATACATATGCATAGCTTATTTGTAAATCTACTTGAATGTTGGTTTTTGTGGTTAGTAACCAATTTAGTTAAGATTTTGACAATACCTGGCAAGAAGGAATTCACTTCATTGTATGTATAAAACACAAATGTCCATACTATGTCATTCTTGGACAAGAAAGCAAGGGATGCAATCGGAGAAAATTTAGAAATTTCGCCTTTTCTGATGTGGGATAGAGTCTGTTCTCAAATGTTCAAGTTTAAAATTAGGTCTTCATCATGATCTAAACTTAAATAAATTTGAATGTACACCATTTAAGACAACGATAATATTATATAGGGGTTCTATATATTTCAAAATAATTGATCAAAGCATTGAATAGGAAAGACTAAACTAAAAGTTTGAGAAAACAAAAATTTGAAAAAAGTAAAAAATATAAGCTTATTCAACATAAACTTGAACACTTTTATATAAAACCCCAACATAAAAGAAAATTAAAACTCACTAATGTGCAATGAACATACATTTATGAATAATCATGAATGGACTCATCATTCCCAAGTATGGGTGTTTCCTCTGCTTCCTCCTCAATTCCAATCTCCCTCCCAAGCACACTCTCATGTACTCTCTTCTCCACATTACCCTGCATAACACATTTTAAATTTGAAAATTTGAAAATTAAATTTAAATTATTTTAACACATTAAATTTAAATGGGTTTAACACATTAAATTTAAATGAGTTTAACACATTAAATGATACCCGTGAACTCTCATCCTCTTCAAACTCTCCCAATGAGAATTGAGACAAGCTTGTCCAAGTAGTAGGAGATGGAATAAGGATCTGTGAACAACACAACTAAGAACTGAATCTAGGATTCAATTTGTTCACATTTATACAAAATTATAAATGTTGTTGATATTATTCAAAAGATTGAAGATTGAACAACTAAAGTGCTCATTTGTGGATATTAGAAAATACATACCTGATTCAACCCATCCAAATTTAAACTTGTGGAATCAAGCCCCCTATTTACTAGAGATTCATTTAACATATCTTCAAACTGCAATTAATGACAATAACAACTCAATTATTTCTATAGATACAATGATATGTATCTAAATCTAGAATTAAAAGTAAACTATCCTAAAATGCGTCAAACATTTACTAACTAGAACACATACGAATCTCTTATTCGACTCATCATTTTGAATGATCTCATTCCAACCATCAATTTTTTTTTTCATACTCTTTAAGATCTTCTACTGACATGGTATCTAACTCTGCATCTGTTTTATAAAAAAATATGGCTCGAGAATTGGTTTCTGTTCACTGACAGTTCAAACCAACATCAACACCATAAAAAATCGATTCCAAATTTTCTCCGATTGCATTCCTAGCCTCTTTGCCAACCTCTGATGAAGCTCACAACTTTGAATGTGAAGCAAATGCCCCCTTTTGGGAGAGATACTAAAGGTCATGGAATCCTCTACAATGTCACATTTCAATATGCCCATTTTCAATCATATGTCCGTCATTTACCAGTCCCATAATAATCAGATGCTAGACTAGTATAATCAGGGTGCATGTCCATGAAAAACTCTGCATAAAAGTGTCTTACAAAATTATGTGCAACCTCACCGTTCCATGAAAAATTCTCATATGCTATCAAAAATGTGTTATACAGATGTCCTGCAATGTCAGAGTGCTTAAAATATTGCACCTTTAACATCTTCCTCTTTGGCCCATCTTTGAAATTGAACATCAAAATTGCATTTTCTTTTGAAACTTTATTTTTTACTGCGTCCCATTTATCAAGGCCTATCACCTCTGACTTTCGCCGCCTCATCAAATCGACAAAACTGTTAGTGGTTGGCCCCATTTTTTTATATCCATCCATAAAGTTTTGAAATGAATGCAAAACAATATGCAAGCTTTGTTTACTCTCCCAAAGGAGATTCAAGATCTCCAAATCATTTTCCAACCTCCTTTTAACACCTGAGCATCGCTCAAGGGTCATTGCTTTAGTAATCCCTTCCCGAGGAAGTTCATCACCAACATCCGAAGGATAGGTGGATGTAGGCGTGTAATCTTTTGTTTCTTGATAACACTACCTCGTAAATCCACCTTCACATTATGCACCAACATTAGAATCTTCGTGACACCCACTCTCTCTTTCATTGTCATCCCTCACTCTAAAATCATTGTCTACACACACATTTGAAAGTAATTACAACATTTAACTAGACATAAATTTAAATACAAAAAAATAGAAAAAAAATAAACAAAATCAAAGAAAATTACCAAAACTATTCTCTTGTCTTAAGGTATTCCCTACATTCTCAGGTGTAGGAGTATTAATGCACAATCTATCTAATAAGGCTTCATCCATAGCACTTTCTTGAGCACATTCTGGAGTTGGTCTATTCACAGACTCGTTTGATAATCTCCTCTGAGATTGTCATTGGTCACTCAGAGTCTCAGTCGAAGAAGGGGTTCCTCTTCTTCCTTCTTGTGAGATCCTAGAGTGTTTGTGAGGAATGTTTGGAGACTAATGTATCAACATATCACCTCAATATATATCCTTTATAAATTGATGAAAATTTAAGAACAAGACAAGTACAAGTTAATATCTCCAACATTGACAAACAAAAAATATGAAGAAAGAAAAAAAGAAGAAGACAAAATTAATAGAAATGTTCTTTATGTTAGACACAATTATAATAGGGTGATGCGTAACTCCACTACCCATGCCCATTTCAAATATATTTTGATTTCTTACTCTTATCACAAATAACCTTGGTAAATCCACCAAAAATGGAAACAATATTTAGACGAGCACATATTAGGACATAAAGTTGATGAAATGCTCCAAAATTACAAGTGGCAAGGAAAAGTCACAACATGATAAACACTTACTATGATGTAAACACATAATATATGAAGAGTACATGGGTCAAAGTCTGGTAACAGAGTAGCAATTGTCTATATGGGCAATCGGATTTCATGCATCCAACAGGTATGGAGCACAATCCATGAAAATCAATGATTAACTTTACGCCATGTTTGGTTGGATGGAAGAAATATGCCATCTAATTAAATTTTAAATTGACTACATCATTGCTTTATGATACATTACCAAATTACATCCAATCAAACATTTGCTAGCTAAGATGTAGCATAAAGCCGTGGCCATGGCCAGATATAAGAAGAAGTTGAAAATTCTACTCACGTCCATTTGACAAAATTTGCATATTGTGGTGGAAAGGAGGAAGTTGTTGATATGTTTCATCCCAAAATAAAACATTGGTTCCATCCTTGACTTCCCAAATGTATATTTTAACCTTGTACAATATCTACTGCAAACAAATATTCAGAAAAATAATAGAAAAGATACAATGACAAATACAAACATTACACAGAGATTTTTCCCTTGGAAAACCAACATACTCTATATTCATTCATTGTGTTACAATGTTTATAATACAAAATACATATAGGATCTAGCGACATCCAAAACCCTACCCAATGACCTGTATTAGTCTACAACCCTAATTCCTTAACCGAAAATAGAAAACCATCGGCAAAAACCATGTGCCAAAAAAACACCTAAAAATATGTGACACGTTTTTTGAGGTAGAAAAATATGTGACATGTTTTCCGAGGCAGAAAACATGTCACATAACACATACCCCCTCAGACACTACTACTCGTGAAAAAAATATAACACATGCCCTAAATTCTCCCACTTGTTGTTTTCTTTGCATACAGGGGATTACAGGGTTACATAGTCAACAATCCAGGACAACAATACCCATGGATCCTCTACACCAAGAGAACTTCTCAGTGCTCACAGATTTTGTTAATGAATCTCCAACATTCTTCAAAGTGTCCACCTTCATCAAAAATACTTTCTTTTCTTCAACCATGTCTTTCACAAAGTGATATTGAATATCAATATGCTTTTTATTCGAATGATGAGCTGGGTTCTTCGCTAAAAAAATTGCACTCTGACTGTCACAATCTATCCTTATAGCTTGTTGTACCAAGCCAATACCTGAACATAATATTTGTAACCATACTAATTCCTTACTTGCATGAGTGGTTGCCATGTATTCAACTTTTGTAGTTGAAAGTGCCACTACAACCTATCTTTTTCTCATCCAACTTATTGCTCCTCCAAACAGGTTAAACACATACCCACTTGTAGATCTCCTACGATCCAGATCTCTAGCCTAATCTACATCCACAAATCCATGTATATCCACCACTCTGTCCAATCCCAGTCTTACTTCGTAGCAAAATCCATAGCTAGCAGTGTCATGCAAATACCTGAAAACCCTTTTTACTGTTGTCTAATGCTCCTTCCCTAGTTTTGACATACACCTGCTAAAAAATCCCACTGCATGTGCAATGTCTGGTCTGGTAGATAACATTGCATACATCAAACTGCCAACTACACTCACATATGGAACATGAGACATGTCCTCCTCCTCTTCATGTGTCTTGAGACACTGATCCGCAGATAACTTTACACCAACATGAATAGGAACCTTGACCGGTTTACATTCCTTCATATTAAACCTCTGCAATATTGTCTCGACATATTTTATCTGATTTAACCAGAGTTTCCTCCTTTTCTGATCTCTTTTAATTTCCTTGCCCAAAATGAAATTTGAAGCATAGAGATCCTTCATGTCAAATTTAGAGGACAAATGAGATCTCACATCCTGGATAATCTCTTTGTTGTTTCTTATCAACAACATGCCATCCACATACAAGACCAAATCAATCAAATGATCACCAATTAATTTAAAATACACACATAGATCCTCTTTGCTTCTTGTGAAGCCAAGTCCTAACATATAAGTATCAAATTTTTGATACCACATCCTTGGTGATTGTTTTAAACCATATATGGACTTTTTCATCTTGCATACCAACTCCTCCTTTCCCTTCACAACATAACCTTCTGGTTGCTTCATATAGATTTCTTCTTCCAGATCCCCATGTAAAAATGTTGTCTTCACATCCATTTGTTCTATTTCAAAATCAAATGCAGCAACAACATATAACATAAATCTTGTGGAGGTTAACTTGTTAACAGGAGAAAAAATCTCACCAAAATCAATTCCCTCAACCTTGGAATAACCCTTTGCTACTAACTGAGCTTTGTATTTCTCCACTTTTCCTTTTTCATTCATTTTTTTTTTAAATACCCATTTGTTTCCAATGGGTTTTCTTCCAGTTGGCAACTCCACTAGATCCCAAGCCTCATTCTTATCCAAAAATTCCATTTCTTCGTTCATGGCCCTTTTCCAGAGATTTGCATCCTTTAAATCCACTGCCTCCCTGACAGTTCTAGGATCATCATCAGTAATAGACAAAGATATTTTTTAATGGAAATCATATGGAGTATACCTTTCTGGTAGCCTTCTTTCTCGAACTGACCTCCTCAATACTGGAGTATGAGGATCTTCTTCTTCTGATTCCTGTTCTTCTATAGAGTCTGACTTTATTTTCTCTAGTTCTTCCTTACTTGGTAGGACTTCCTGTTTAACATCATCCTTCATTTCTTTAAATACTACATCTCAGCTATACACTACCTTCTTAGTTTCTGGGTTTCAAAGATTATAACCTTTAAGACCATCTTTGTATCCAATAAAGATACACTTTTCGCCCTTCTTATATAGCTTACTCATGTTTTCCTTTGGAACATGAACATATGCATCACATCCAAATAACTTGAGATGTGTGAGAGAAGGTTCCTTACCAGTCCATACCTCTTGTGGAGTCTTATCATCCAACGTTGATGAGGGTGATCTGTTTACCAGGTAACATGCAGTACCCATTGCCTCTGCCCATAATTCTTTCCCTAACCCGACACCACTGAACATGCACCTTGTTTTTTCCATCAATGTTATGTTCATCCTTTCAGCAACTCCATTATTCTGAGGTGTATATGGAGTAGTATTTTGCCTTGATATACCACACTTCTTACAAAATTCTTCAAATTCATTCTCACAGAAATCTCTGCCATTATCTGTCCTCAACAACTTAATTATTTTCTCTGTTTGGTTCTCATTAAGAGACTTAAACTCTTTAAACCTGTTAAAGACTTCAAATTTCTTCCTGAGGAAATATATCCAAGTATTCCTCGAGAAGTCATCTATAAATGAGACATAGTACACAGATTTTCCCAATGATGGGACCGACACATGTCCAAACACATCACTGTGAACTAGCTGTAAAATTCCTTCTACCCTCTTTGCACCACAGGGGAATCTTACTCGATTTTTCTTCCCATGTAGAAAATGTTCACATAAATCAAAATCTAGAGAGCAGTTAGACATACCTTCAACCATACCTTTACTGTGTAGTAGTCGAAGACACTTCTCTTCGATATGCCCCAGTCTTTGATGCCACAACATAACCTTTTCTCCAGATACTGTAGGAGTTTTTTCTTCTTCAAACCCAATATCAGGAACAATGGAACTATTACACCCATCGCTAATAGTGCTTCCTTGCAGCTTATACAGATTTCCAAACCGAACTCCCTTCAGCAACACCATTTCTCCTCTAACCATCCTGTAGGTTTCCTTTTCAAATATTGTTTTTACCCCTGCATCGTCCATTTTGCTTACAGAAATAAAATTTCTAGCCAAACCTGGGATGTGCAAAACAACATGCAGTGTTCTAATCCTTCCATCTGTGAGCCTCAGCTTGACTTTTCCTCGTCCTATGATTCTGGTTGTTGAATCATCATCTAAGAAAAAATTACCTCCATCATACCTTTCATACTCGCAGAACCACTCCTTATGGGGAGTCATATGAAAGGATGCACCAGAGTCAACCAACCATGCCTCATGATCTGCATATGTGATTGAAGAAGCCAAGTACACATCCCCTCCTTCTTCCTTGTAGGTCTTTTCTTTTGTAGAATGAGATTCTTCAAATCCCTTCTTTTTCTCAACTTTGGATCTACACTGCTTCTTGTAGTGTCCTTCTTTTCCACATCTCCAACATACCCTTACAAACTTTTTGGGAGATTTAGATCTACCCTTAGACTTAGAAATCCCACTTGAGAAGTTAGGTATATTTCTTTCCTGGGATCGTCCTCTTACAAATAATGTGTTTGTGCTATGTCCTTCCATATTATTCCATCTCATCTCCTCCGACAACAAGGATGAGACCAATTCATCAAACTTCAAGGCAGTTGTAATACTACCTATGGCCACAACCAGAATATCCCATGAGTCTGGTAAGGAACACAGTAAACTAATACATTTATCTTCATCTGAAATTTTAATTTCAACAGATACTAACTGACTTACCACAGTATTGAAGGAGTTCAAATGCTCTGCCACTGAGTCTCCATCTCTCATCCTCAGGTTATACAACTTCTTTCTTAGGAATAATTTATTTACTAAGGACTTAGACTGATACAACTTCCCCAACTTTTCCCATAAATCCTTGGCTGTAGATTCCTCTGACACATTCAGTAATACTGAATCAGAGAGACAGTCAGATTGTGCTCTTTTTCTTCCGATCCAACTTTTTCCAGTCATCTGCTGAAGTTCTTGTAGGTGCAGTACCTGGATCTACCGCGATCTACTGATCTCTGTCCACCAAAAAATCTTCCATCTTGAGCTTGCACAGCTCAAAAATTTTCCCATTAAACTTCTTGATCTCCATATTTGAATTGATTTCCATTTGTTTTCACTTGAAAAATAAATACCACATATCTCCCACTGTAACAAGGCTTATCACAGTCCCGAGCCAAACCCTTGACCAGAAAGGCGTCCCCCTGAAGACAACAAATCTCTGATACCAAATGTATATTTTAACCTTGTACAATATCTACTGCAAACAGATATTCAGAAAAAGAATAGAAAAGATACAATGGAAAATACAAACATTACTCAAAGATGTTTCCCCTGGAAACCCAAACCAGGAAAACCAACATACTCTATATTCATTCATTGTGTTACAATGTTTACAATACAAAATACATATAGGAACCAACAACATCCAAAACCCTAACCCAATGACCTGGATTAGTCCACAACCCTAATTCCTTAACCAAAAATAGAAAACCATCAGCAAAAACCATGTGCCCCCCCTCAAACCCCCCCTGCGCACCCGACGCATACGCTCAGACACTACTACTCATGAAAAGACTATAACACATACCCAACACCAAAAACAATGAGTGTGGATAATATCTTTTTTTTTCCAAACATTGTTCCATATTAAGGAGCTTGAAAAATTTCTTGAAAGTATGATCAGGTTCTGAGTCTCTATGAGAGGGTAGTACTTCTTGCACCAAAGGAGGGCCCATAGAGTGTAGTACTTCATTTATCTCCACATAATGATATGGGGACATATGGGTCTTTGAGAATGAGTCCTCATTTGAGGTTATGGAGACTGAGCATGTCCAAGTGACTAAATCCCATTTCTTTTCTTTGCAAGTTCCTCCCCACACAAAGGATTTTTGGAGGTTTCAGACAAATTTCAGTATCGCTTTGGGAGAAACCATGGATTAAAAAAAGTAAAGAGGCATGGATTGAAGGATATACTTGAGAAGTACCAGTTGTCACGATGCATTGAGCATTCTGAAGGACCAATTAGACAATTTCTTGTTCATTCAGGAGAGGAGGTCATCCCATGATGAATTTCATTGTTTGTTTTTAATGAGAAGGAACCGATATATTTTGATGGAAGAGAGCTCATTTGGAATCCCATTTTTCCCAAGCGATTGAGTCTTGAAGCCACTTGGTTTTGGTCTCTTCTACAATTGTTCTAGGTGTGAATGCCATTGATGGTTGAGGGATTGGATGGTATCAAGAAAGGATTGGGAGTCATGGTCAAGCCTTTATAAGCCAATGATCATTATTGATGATGGGGTTGTAGGTGTTGAATGGAATCAAGAAAATGAAGCTTGTCAGGGATAGAGTTGGGGCCATAAAAGTTAGTGAGAAAATGATTTTGATAGGACCATACAAGTTGGAAGGGAGTTGTGAGGAAGCGCTTGGTGGTAAATAAGTCATACAAAGTTATTTTAGCAGGGTTCTAGATAAGGGCAAGGCCTCCTGCTACTTCATGTGCATATAAGGCCATATCTTGGGGTCCCTGCTAGATGCAAGAGGAAAGGGATTGAAGAAGGACTTGGAGGCATTTAGTTTCTTGTATCATTACTATAAAGGGATTTTCCTGGAGAATGTTTTGACTAAGAAGCCTGTGCCTGGTTTTACCATTAAGGCCTTTGATATTCCGAGAGATGACCTTCATGAGGAATGTGGTGGGTTGGGTAGGAACTTATCTTTCATCAAGATAAGACAGCCTGAGTTAACCAAAAACTCTCTCAAATATTTAAGAAGTTGTTTGTTGCTTTGCCAACCTTTTTTAATTTTTCTTTAGGTTTTTTATGTTGAGCAGAGGAATAAGATTTAATTCTTTTAGAAGGAACAAAGGGAGTATATTTTATTTTTGTTGTTGGGTTGTTAAGAATTTTATTATGAACTAGCGATTCCTTCAGAAGTTGAGCCTATTGCTCATTGATTGAATTCAAGTTTTGATGCTAGTAGGAAGAAGAAATGGACTTTAGGTCAAGTTACCCAAGGTCCATTTCCTTGCCATAGAAATAGCAAGTCAATAGCTTAAGATATAATGTACCCATATTTTCTACATGAATTATTTGCTACATATTTTCTATAGGAATGTACCCAGATTGTGGAAGAGGACATGCATTATTATAAATTTGGGGACTCTACTCAATTTTCCCGAATGGGGTGCTTGTCAACTCATGGAGCCTTGTACCAAGTGGCATGTGCTCAAGGACTATTGATGATGATGAAAATGATAAGTCAGTTTCAAGTTTGAGTGGGCATCATGAGCTTGCGATTGTGATGCCTTCATTGAATGATCTATGGAATAATTTTTTGTTTCTTTCCCCCTCTTTTAGCAAACAAATTCTTCTTCGCCTTCATGATTGATTGTGGTTTAGCTTAGCTTATTACCATTGATAGTGGCTTAGCTTAGCTTATTACCATTACTTGAATATGGAAATTAATACAAAACTAACTATGAGTATAGGTTCCTGATATGAGTAATGTATCTGATTCTGAACTACTGATTACACTGGTTTGAATCTCTCATTGTGTAGTATCAAGTGATATTGATTCCCATTAATTGCATAACATTCCATACTGTGAATCTCATCCTGGTACCAGAACAATGATCACTATAAGGAAGTAAGTCCATTGAATAGGGATACTACTAACCTCTACCATATTGTCCAGTTACAGTTAAAGGTTGTTGTATGAGCTATAACATAAGGTCATGAAGCAAACAACATAACTGTTAACTACAAAGGGTAGTATATAATAAGAACTAAAGGAAATAGCTTAACCTGTAATACAAGGGGAATAGATCCATTTCATTACTATGATATCAGTAATACAAGAACAACTTAGCTTAAGGTTCAACAAGGTGATATCATGTTACCTATTTACCATAATCAACATGTATTTTGATATTAATCTTATCTCTTATTAACTACATGGGATGTCATTAGCAATAAATAGAATTAAGTATCAACACCTATATTACACTTGTATGTGATCCCAATGCTTGTGTAAATACAAACAATAATAGATCACCATCTTCAACTAGTATCTGATCCAAAGGGTGATAAAACATTATCTTCAACTAAATGCTTGTGTAAATACAAAGGGTAATATATCATTAACAAGGGTCTTTCAAAGGGTATATACTCTTATCCAATACATATGGGTTTTACTTACTTTGATTAAGTGAGAGCTAAAGCAATGGAATCATCTTCATATCTTACCCATATGAGCTATGTGAATATTACAATATAGTTAAGAGTTTAGAGTTTCAATCTAAGGTATAGGCCACTAATCACAATAATTGTTGAATCGTTTGACTTTCTAAACGAAGATGCACGTTCAAATTGCATTTTTTACTTTCTTGAATGAAGATGCAAGTTCAAATTGCATTTTTAACTTTCTTGAATGAAGATGCAAGTTCAAATTTCATTTCTGCTATGAGATTTTCATTGTGTTCTGTTACATATTTCAGTGTATCTATTCTGGAGGTTGAGGGAATGACTACAGTGAATATACTACCTATGTTTCA
>JZKD02S0547557.1:29176-44197 GCA_000966675.3 Picea glauca | reverse complement strand
ACCCACTTGAACCTCTGAGGACAAAAATCCTCCCTAGCACCTCCCAACCTCCCTGAAATATAAATCTTTGCTACTGAAACTTATTACAGTGATATAATGTTCAACAATGGCTTACCAAACTCATCACTGTTCTACTACATTTCATTGCTCTGTCCACCTCATTACCTTTCTCTACACATGAATTGCGCTATCTATTCTTCTATTTTTTTTTATGCTCTATGCGCCATGTCCATTCACTCCACAGTTCCTCTTCTGTGCAATTCAGTTGCTGCACTCTCCTCCTTCTTCACACATGAATCACCTTCACCAAAAACAACCACAACAAACTCCAACAACAACAACAACCTCTTCTCTTCTTTGTACCATGTATGTATAGCTTCTGTGCATCTTGTGCATGGAATATTCTCCATTCCTCTGCATGCTCATACCGCGCCAATCTCGTCCACATCTCAAGTGCTCTGCATGATCATCATCGTGACTCTTCAACTTCTCTGGCAGTTCAACCCCTGTGTCTATCATCACTAGGTGTTAAGCCGAGATTCCTTTTTCTCTCTGGCAGTTGAGACTCTTCATCTTCTCTCTTATAGTCGAGCTCATCCTTTCTGTTTTAGTTACGAGCATCAACGCTCATCCATCTGGCAATCCCTTCTAAGAATAGTCTTCCTTCACTGGACGAAGCTTGGAGACTCTTTATCTCCTCTGGCGATCACACAGAGGTCTCTTCGAATTCTATAGCAGATGTCATCAATGGTTTCTGGCAGTTCTACTATGTTGTGCTACACTTTCCCTCCGATCTTGTTCAAATTCATCTGCACCGTTGGATATGCAGCGAGAAAATATGGACGGCTAGAATCTGTGCTCCCAGATCTACGGTCGGGATTAGATTCCAGAGCCCCCCTGCCATTCTATCTTTAAGAGGAGCAGGGGCGGTCTGGAATTGGGAGCGCATCTCTCGAGTGACCAGGATTAAAGCACCTAGATCAATGATGCTCAAGCGATTCCGGACCCCCTTTTCCATTCTGCCTTTAATTAAAGGGGGGGGTCCGGAATGGTGGGGTATCGAGGAAGGGCCCCATTCCTATCGTGTCACCTTTTGTATCGTTCTCCTCCCCACCTGTAGTCTGTTGTCCACCTGATTGTGCACCAAGGCTCATTCCCTTTAGCCCCTCCTTATCCTCTGACATCTGTCCATATCCCAATTACCGAAACTTTGAAGTGGTGTAAATCTGCTGACGTCACACTTGGATTGACACGTGTTGAATACTGCCACGTGTCACTCTGATTCGTGACTTACATGTGCCTGAAATGTTGAATCAGTCTGACACTTGTCATTACCTGGTTGTGCCACGTGTTCCTAGCTGACGTGAGTCAGATCGACGGTCCAGATCACATATTGATCTGACAACTGCGATTAAATCGCAATGTCGCATATCGCGATTTCGGGAATTCTGTGGTTATTATTCTTTGACCTCTTCAACTCTCAATCTGCGAAACTCCGAAATGTACTGAGATCAACGGTCCAGATCATACCTTGATTCAATGGCTGTAATTAAATCGTGATTTCGTAATTCTTGTTGCATTGTTTCTTTTCCCTCTCCATGTCGCGATTCGCGAAGCTCCGATATGGAGTTGGATCAATGGTCCAGATCTGATCTTGATTCAATGGCTGCGATTAAGTCGCGATTTCGCATATCGCAAAATTGGGATTTCTGTGGATGATATTACTTGACATCTCCAACTCTCGATTCTCGAAACTCTGACATGGACTGGAATCAACATTCCAGATTCAACCTTAATTTGACAGTCGAGATTAGATCATGATTTCAGATATCGCGATTTTGATAGGTTAGGGAACATCATTCCTTTGACTGTCCAGTCAACAAACTAACGATCTATCCCCACGTGTCCTACCTGAAGATGGACGGTCCTCCTTCTTTCGAGATTTTGTGAGCCCTCTACTCCTTGCACTTTAAAGAACGTGTAGGTTCTCCTCGATCCATCGGTGGTCGGACCCTGTGCTCGGATCTAATGCCCAAGATCTATCCTCCATATCTGCGTGCTCCTCTTGTCTACATTGAGATCTGACGGTCATCAGGAATTCAGGATGGGATCCAACGATCACCGACGCTTCTCCTCCAAGCTTACACATCCTTCTTACTTGGAAGAATTTCTAAGTGTCAAAGGCCTCGACCTTTGATCCACCTGTGATCCTAAGTACGCTATCTCCCTTGAGCTTTAGTCATGAGTAAACCTCATCCCTGGTGCACACCTACACACTGCATTTGACTCTATGCTAATTCCTCCTGAGCTTACGTTGTTCCTGTTTTTCCATCGATGCACACTCTGATCCTGCCATCTTCACTGTTGTACTTGCCATCAATGACAAGCATACACTACCTGTTAAACATTTGCCAACAATATCTCCCATATTGAAATCCCCAATGTTAGCATTTAGTCTAAATTCTCTACTTGTTCTTCTTCTTGTGTGTAGGTGGTTGACAGTTTTTAGTTCTAGATTCTGTTTCATCTCGCTGCTACATTTTTCTAGGATGTTTTGCAATATTTTGATAGATGAAGGATCACTTAACATTTTGATGCATGACTGAAAAAAGTCTTTGATAGTATTTACTTATTCCTTGGGCTGTATTCTATTGGTATGGTCCAGTGATGGCAGCATGTCATAGTCTAGAGCTTCCTTGCTCTGTTATGCAGTCGACGCTATGTCCTCCTTCTAGAATTCTAGTTAGGCTTCTATAAATATCTCCTTCTCCTGGGGTTAGTGTTCTTATTTACCCATTGGTTCTGCGTTGGTTCCTGTCGAACTGCATCATTTCCTATTTTTGTTCCTCCTCGAGTGAATATGTTGATGTTTCATCTGTCATCCCTTGCTTTGACTGAAATCCACTGAATATTTTGGTTATTTTGATTCCTTTTTTCCCAGATATTTTTGAGTAATGTCGGACATTCCTCTGTATCGTGGTCCGATGTGCGACAATACATACAGGTCGCTGGTGGCAGTGGGCACTCCCATGTGTAATGTCCTGGTTGCTGACAATTGTGACATGTGAATAGTCCTCTACCACGTATGAAACCTCCTATGGCTCGTCCTGCTCGTCTATACGCTGTGTGATCACCTCATGGCACGTTATACTGTGTTCCCTAATTATACTGCGCGGTATTGTACTGGGGCTATGACGGGTTGTACTGCGGCTGTGCGTTATTGTAAGGTTGTGGCGAAATATTATACTGCTGCTGCATGGTGTTATATGGAGTTGGGGATTGATTGAATTGTGGTGCTTACTGCCCAGTCATCATTTCTATCTGTACCATGTATGTGTCTGATGTTATTTCCCGCATCAGATCCATAGTTCTGCAATCTTTGTCATCATGGCCGACTGACTTGCAAAAGGTACAATATGAGTTCTTTGGGACTGTTTGGTATTTCTACATCATCGTGCAATGGTAAAGGTCATGACCCATTTTCTTGCATATTTCGCACCATAATCCTCCCTATGGTAGCAGGTTTGGCATCCCCGTCGCCATCTATTGTGCGAATGTTGGGCATTCATTCTTATGGTGTCCTTCTGTCCTGCAGGTGGTGCACCAAACAACTTCTCACTTGTCCTTGTTATTATTCTAGTTCTTATTTAAGTTCTTCAGATCCTCCTTCAGTTCTTCAATAGCCGGATCCATCTACTGGTACTGATTCTCTTCCAATTGCAAGGCTGCCTGGAGAGCCTCTTCTTGTGTCTGAAACTTCTTTTGTCGTAATGGATATTTTAAGTGTGGAAGTAGTGAGTTGACAAACAAGTGTTGATGCTGCATATCGGTCATGAGGTATTTTGAATTTCCTTTTAATCGCTTGAATCTTTGATCAATCACCCATACTAATTCTCCTAGTTTTTGTCTTATTTCAATCATCTCGTTCATGTACTGATCCTCTGATATCGGCTTCTGGAACTCATTTATCAATAGTTTCTTAATGTCGTCTAGTGTCCTTGTCATCTCGAGAACACTGTTCGTGTCTAGACTCATGTACCAGTCTAGTGCGTGGTCTCTTAGCATGATCCCTAGCTGCGTGAGTTTGGTGTCTTCATTAGTGATCTTCTTTGCTTCCCAGATCTTTGTGCACAAGAGAAAATGCTTCTCAGGGTATTCTTCTTCTTCTCCTCGAAACTTTGGTAATATGATAGTAGGATCGTGTCCTGCCATTCTAAATACCAAGCTACTCCCTCCTCCATGTGGTGTAGATACTTGAGTAAGTTTGCGTGAACTGGATCCTCCAGTTGTTGCTCCTTGTGTAGATGTACTCCTTGCTGTCGGACTTCCTCCGAACTTTGGTTGTCTAAATGGTGGTGTTCTCCTTGGTGTATTGGTCTCACACAGGTTTATGGGTTCCACATTGACATTAATATGAAAGGGATGGCTACCTTCTCCTCTTGTTCTTGGGCCTCTTGTTTTCCTCTCATACGTGGTGTGCATGATTTCCTCAATCTTCTCCATAGCCTGGAGATCCTCTACCTCTTCCTCATCGTTGGCCAAGCCCTCCCTCTCGGCTACGGTTCTCTTCTTGGTATTCACCTTATATTGGTAGGGTGTCCTGCTATGTGTTGTTCCTAAAGATACCATGATCCACTTAAGCTGGTCGTCATCCATCAAGATCGGGTCCAAGGGTTTCTCCTCTTTCTTCTCTTTATCCTGCCCTTCTTCCATTCCTCCTGTCTCTGTATCAACAACAACCAACAACCAACAACCAACAACCAAAACAACCCTATTGATACTTTCGTATCTATATTTATACATTTTGGGCTCTTCAACCACTTACATAATATTACCAAAACCCTAACCCTTCTTGCGTTAGGTCTTTCTACCATGCGCATGTTGTTCTTCCTCCAACTGTCACTTTCCTTTGTGCATGATTTCTTGCATGTGCACATGCTGATCTTCTGCCATTTTTTACTTTAGTTTTCTACACGCTTTCTAATGAAGGAGCATCGCTCCATCCAGCCATGCGCCAGCCAGTGCATTCAAAGCACACATTCAAGGAAGAGAGGTGCCAACCCTCTCACATTTTGAATTTGATTTCAATGTAATTAATGTATGTAAGGCCGTGGAGCCATAGAGCCATGCCTTTGAAAAGGCGTTAGGTAGAAGTAGCCTTTAATGGTTGTAAGGCTAGATCTAGATCCGATTCTGGACTAGACATCACATTGATTGTAATTAATGAGGGTAGGTGGCTTTGGAGGGAAGAGCTCGAAGAGCCCCCTCATGTAAAAGATCTTTGTATCTTGTTTTGAGTTAGTTTAGGAAGTAGATCAGTGCATAGAGATAGAGCTTTGCGTGAGTTGATAAGAAGAGAGAGCTGAGACTCTGTCAAAGTCTGAGCTCAGGAACACATTGTAAAAAGAGGCTTTTTACATTAATACAAAGAGCATATTTCCTGCATGTCATTTTGTGTTTATGAATGTATTTATGTGTTCTCTATATGCTTTAGATGTATGATTAGCTATGCATTTGCGGGAGTTCTTTGGTTTTAGGTTTTGGGTTCTTTGAGGCTTCATGCCAAGAGGGTGTGACAGAACACTGCGGGTTCTGAGAGGTAGTGCATAGAGTACACTTCCAATTCTGTGGAATTTGGACAAGGATGTGCCAGGAGGGCGTACCAATTGAAGTCTTAGGCTCAAGGAGGAAACCTCAAGGTTGCTGAACACCTTGGAGATCAAGCTATGCAGAAAAGGGCACAACAGAAGACATGAACACTGTGGGATTCTGCAAAAGCTCTACTAGGTGGGCATTGAGCAGATACACGGGTTGTATTGAGGAGAAGAACTCTTGTTTTGAGTTCAGAGAATAAGACAGAATCATTGAGGGATTTTGTGAGGCTCTACCAGGAGGGAATTGAGCAAGTGCGTAGAGTGCACGAGAAGAAATCTATTTCAAGTTCGGTGAAGAAACATAATCACTGAGGATTCTGGGAGACTCTGCCAGGAGGGCATTGAGCAGGTGCATATATTGCACATAAAGAGATCTTGTTTCGAGTTCAAGAGAAGAGAAATTTCATAGGAGGACCTTCACAACGTTACTGAACACCCTGCATGCTCAACAATGAGTGCTTGAGCAGGAAGTTGCCAAGAAGGCATTTTGATCCTTTCAGAGAAAAGAAGGAACTAAGACCATTGGAGTCTGAGCAGTTAAATCTCAAAAAGGACAAATACCTGTGCAAGGAGTGCACTAGGCCAACACTCAGTTTAAGTGTTGATCGACATCCATCTGAAGGTTTGTCAAGCTCAAGGAGTGAGTGCAGGAAGACTTTGTTTCAATTCTAAAGCTCAAAAGAGAGAGCACCTTTGTGTGCAGAGACTCTGCAAGGAGTGCAGAAGTCGGGAAACCTTCAAGGTTTCAGAGTGCAAAGCTTAGGAGAGACAACGTCTCAAGAACATAGGCGAGACCCAAGGTTGCAGGGCTCGTAGGGATAGAGGAAGCAAAGGCCAAGGTCTTTAATACTTAGAGAAATCTTCCAAGTCCAGGAAGAAAGTGTAAGCTCAGGAGGGAGCCACAACTACCATTGGATCGGTTCTAGAGGATAAAATCTACATCATTGGATTCGTGTCCGAGTAGAGTAGCAGAACAATGCACAAGACAAAGAGATCTGGAGCCATCAGATCTTGAGAAAATAGCTGATAGCCATCGGATCTGGGAGAAGTTGCACAAGATTTAACCTTGTATGCGTAAAGGAGGAGGACCTGCAAAGTCTCGAAAGAATCATGAGCGTCCATCTCAAGGGATGTGTGGTAGAAATCCGAAAGCATCGAAGCTTCAAACATCGAGAGGTCAAAGGACAAGAATTTAGGATTCTTGATCCGTGAAGTCCTGAAAGGACACAGGCCATTAGATCAGGGAGGATCAGAGTCGTTGGATCATATCGCGTCTTGGGGGTTTGGAGGTTGGAAGAATTATCTTGAGTTGCGAGAAGGCAAAGAGATCTAGACCATTGGATCCATGTCACGGGAAGACCGTTGGATCAGAACCTCCATGGAATATCACATCTCGGGGGTTCGAAGGTTGGAAGAACCACGTTTCGACTACGGAAGCCATGAGGTGTCGAGAAGGAGGATTCAAATGAACACATGGAATACCCTTTTGGTGGGACCGCATGGGTGACAGGTGGCATATACTCGTCACCTGGGAAGAAGTCAACTTATCGTTGACTTATCATGTCTCGGAGGATCGCGAAGGAAGAGAATGAAGGTTGGGCACTCCAACTCGCAAGACCGCGAGTTGTGAGAGGTGCTAAAGTTAATCCCTAGCTAGTGGTCACTTATAGAGGCGCTAGCAAGGAGGAGCTATACCCGTATTAGGATCTCGGGTATTGGAGGTTTGGAGTTGAGGATCTTCAACCCGCCAACTCGCGATATTGCGAGTTGTAAAAAGGTGCTTGTATTAAGGCCTTGGTCATAGCACTGATGTCACGTGGAGGTGAAGCTCGCACCTGATGCCTGTGCGCATAGGTGGAGTTTCCGGAGAAGGACCCGTGGATCGAAGTCTTTGAAGGTTCTTGAAGGGAATCGAAGGAGCCACTTTGGCTCAAGGGGGAATTTAAGAACGATCCTGTAACGGATTCTGGCCCGAGGGTCAGGGGTCTGTGTCAAGTTGGTATTAGAGCCTGATTTTGTCTATTTCAGGTAGAGGGAGAAAAAGAATACTCTAGTACACATCAGTTCAATATAATAGGTAGCTTGCAAGGACAGGAAGAGGAAGACAGAGTGTGGAACTCTGTAGGGATTATTTGTAGGTACGCAACAATCAAAAGACAATTAGGAGGACTATAGGAGAAGGCTGGAAATGCTCTCAGTTGTAGAGTGACAGTAGAAGATTTTCCAGAAGGGCAGATTGGAGATGAAGATGGCTACTGAAGGTCATTGTTACGCTGGAAGGAGGAACCTAGAGCTGATGAGTAAAGAAGAAATAGTTGAATAGACCGCTTATCTAAAAGTGAAAATGGAAGAGCTCGCATTTCAAATGCAGCAGGATGCAAGATCGCGATGGGTATAGGAATGGCCCATGAATCGGAAAGAAAAGTGGCGAATCAGGAAATTGTTGGCCAGGAGATAGCGAAGACTGTTGAGAGGATGGCTGAGGCATGTTGAAAACCTCATGGTCACAGAGGAAATGGTTCATATCTATGAACCAGAGACTGGGAGAAATATCGGTGATGATGAGGAAGAGAGATCGAGCGAAGATCTCATGAATTGCCAGGAGGGAAGAGATGAAATTTCCAATTGCCAGGTGGGCAATGAGATGAGATCAGTATGAGATCTCATAAACTGCCAAGAGGGAAAAGAGGAAATCCTAGATTTCCAGGTGGGAAAAGGAGAGCAGATGAGCTTAGACGTGAGTTCATATCAACTCGAAGAGCTGACAGAGTAAGATCAAAAGAGAATTTTGATGATTGGAGGAATAATGGTATTCCTACCACTTAGCCAAGATGAGGCTAAATCTTGTGTTGTAGATGCAACAATAGGAGGACAGCCAATAGAGACTGTCATGGAGAAAGGGGAGTAGATATTGATGTCTATCCCAACAGATATTCTGATGATTGGGGGAATGGAGATATTCTTACCATATAGCCCAGTTGAGGCCAATGCATGTGTTGCAGAAACAACAACAACAGAAGGACAACCAACTGTGACTGTCAAAGAGTTCAAGCAGATATCAGAGACTGCCCAAGCAGAGGAAAGAGAAGAGCATTCGCTGGAATGGATCGATGTTTTCAGTGAGAAGCTGAATAGGGGATGACTACAACACTGAATCTTGCAACATAAGAAGATGACCATTCATTGGAATGGCTCGAAATATTTTTCCAGGGATTTGAACAGAAAGACACTATAGTACTGGAAGCTACAGAAGTAGAAGAGGAAGCAGACAACATGGATTTTTTTGTTCTGTGTGAAGAGTTAGAATCCATGGAGAGAAGGGTGAAAGTGTAGGGCATGCACATCCAACATATTAAGTTGGAGAAAGAAATGCAGCTGAGGAGACTACAAAGACAGAGCTAGCCAGAGCAATAGCTGGATGAGGTGATAGAGGACATTAGAAGGCTGATGTTGAAGTCAACAAAATCTGCCAGTGAGGAGAAGCTGAGCAGGAGGGAACCTGCCATAGCAGCAGGGATGCAGTAGAAAAAATAGAGAGATGGAGCAAAGAGATAGCTCCAAAGAGTTGTTTGGGATCCAGGAGGATTTCAACAGCTAGGGTGGGGAGCTCATGAATTTTCACAGCAGAGGAGTATGATGTAGGAGCATCGCTCCAGCCATCTAGCCCGCTCAGCGCATTCAAAGATTTCATTCAAGGAAGAGATGCACCAACCCTCTCACATTTTGAATTTGATTTCAATGTAATTAATGTATGTAAGGCCATGGAGCCATAGAGCCATGCCTTTGAGCAGGCCTTAGGTAGAAGTAGCCTTTAATGGTTGTAAGGCTGGATCTAGATCTGATTCTGGACTAGACAACCCATTCATTATAATTAATGAGGCTAGGTAGCTTTGGAGGGAAGAGCTCGAAGAGCCCTCTCATGTAAAATATCTTTGTATCTTGTTTTGATTTAGTTGAGGAAGTAGATCAGTGCATAGAGAGAGAGATCTGCACGAGTTGAGAAGAAGAGAGAGCCGAGACCCTGTCAAAGTCTGAGCTCAGGAACACATTGTAAAAAGAGGCATTTTACATTAATACAAAGAGAAGATTTCTTGCATGTCATTCTATGTTTATGAATGTCTTTATGTGTTCTCTATATGTTGTAGATGTATGATTAGGTATGCATTTGCAGGAGTTCTTTGATTTTAGGTTTGGGTTTCTTTGAGGCTTCATGCCAAGAGGGTGTGACAGAACACTGCGGGTTCTAAGAGCCAGTGCATAGAGTGCACTTCCAATTCTGCGGAATTTGGACAAGGACATGCCAGGAGGGCGTACCAGCTGAAGTCTTAGGCTCAAGGAGGAAACCTCAAGGTTGTTGAACACCTTGGAGGTTAGGCTATGTGGAAGAGGACACAAATGAAGACAAGAACACTATGGGATTCTGCAAAATATCTCCTAGGTGGGCATTGAGAAGATACACGGGTTGTATTGAAGAGAAGAACTCTTGTTTTGAGTTCAGACAAGAAGACAGAATCACTAAGGGATTTTGTGAGGCTCTGCCAAGAGGGCATTGGGAAAGTGCCTAGAGTGCACAGGAAGAACTCTATTTCAAGTTTGGTGAAGAAACAAAATCACTGAGGATTCTAGGAGACTCTGCCAGGAGGGCATTGAGACGGTGTATAGATTGCACAGAAAGAACTCTTGGTTTGAGTTCAAGAGAATAGAAGTGTCACAGGAGGACCTTCACAGGGTTACTGAACACCCTTCAAGCTCAACAAGGAGTGCTTGAGAAGGAATTTTCCAAGAAGGCATTTCCATCCTTTCAGAGAGAAAAAGGAACATAGACCATTGGAGTCTAAGAAGTTAAAGCTCAAGGAGGACAAAGACCTATGCAAGGAGTGCACCATGCCAACACTCGGTTTAAGTGTTGATCGATAGACATCTAAAGGTTTGTCAAGTTCAAGGAGTGAGGGAGGGAAGACTTTGTTTCAAGTCTAAAGCTCAAAAGAGAGAGAACCTTTGTGTGCAGAGACTCTGCAAGGAGCGCAAAAGTCGGGAAACCTTCAAGGTTTCAGAGTGAAAATCTCAGGAGAGACAACGTCTCAAGAACGTAGGTGAGACCCAAGGTTGCAGGGCTTGCAGGGATAGAGGAAGCAAAGGCCGAGGTATTTGATACTTAGAGAAATCTTCCAAGTCTAGGAAGAAAGCGTAAGCTCAGGAGGGATCCAAAACTACTGTTGGATCAGTGCTAGAGGATAAAATTT
Source organism: Picea glauca (assembly GCA_000966675.3). Classification (NCBI taxonomy): domain Eukaryota; kingdom Viridiplantae; phylum Streptophyta; class Pinopsida; order Pinales; family Pinaceae; genus Picea; species Picea glauca. The sequence continues at coordinate 33,300 of JZKD02S0547557.1, read as the reverse complement.
GGATCGTTGGATTCATGTCTGAGCAGAGAAGCAGAAGAGATCACAAGACAAAGAGATCTGGAGCCATCATATCTTGAGTAGATAGTCGATAGCCATTCGATCTAGGATAAGTTGCATGAGATTTAACCTCGTATGCGCAGAGGAGGAGGACCTGCAAAGTCCCTAAAGAATCGAGAGCGTCCATCTCAAGGGATGCGTAGCAGAAATCCAGAAGGATCAGAACTTCGGACATTGAGAGGTCAAAGGACAAGAATATGAGATTCTTGATCCACAAAGTCTCGAAAGGACACAAGCCATCGAATCAGGGAGGATCTGAGCCGTTTGATCCTATCATGTCTCGGGGGTTCAGAGGTTGGAATAATTATCCTGAGTTGAGAGAAGGTGAAGAGATCTAGACCATTGGATCCAAGTCACGGGAAGACCGTTGGATCGAAACCTCCAAGGAATATTGCGTCTCGAGGGTTCATAGGTTGGAAGAACCTCTTTTCTACTACAAAATTCACGAGGTGCCGAGAAGGAGGATTCAGACGAACATGTGGCATACCCTTTTGGTGGGACCGCGTGGGTGACAGGTGGCGTATACTCATTGCCTGGGAAGAAGTCAGCTTATCGTGTCTTGAAGGATCACGAAGGAAGAGAACGAAGGTTGGGCACTCCAACTCATGAGACCACGAGTTGCGAGAGGTTCCAAAGCTAAGCCCTAGCCAGTGGTCACTTATAGAGGCACTAGCAAGGAGGAGCTATACCCGTATCAGGATCTTGGGTATCGGAGGTTTGGAGTTGAGGATCTTCAACCTACCAACTCATGAGATCGGGAGTTGTAAAAAGGTGCTTGTGTTAATGCCTTGGTCATAGTGCTGAGGTCACGTGGAGGTGAAGTTCACACCTGGTGCTTGTGCATGCAGGTGGAGTTTCCGAAGAAGGACCCGTGGATCGAATTCATTGAAGGTTCCAACAGGGAATCGAAGGAGTCGCTTAGCTCGAGGGGGAATTTAAGAATGATCCTCTAGTGGATTCTGGCCCGAGGGTCGAGGGTCTGCGACACTTTATTTCCCACGATTGTTCTTCTTTCCACTTCACCCTGGTGCCAACAGGTGCTGAGCTTGGTATTTTTGTGGATTATGTGTTGGTTTGGTGGATGTATCGGTTTATATACTTTGGCATATGGATAATATCTCAGGAACTAGGAGTTTGGCCTTCGGGCTATGTTTTTGGTGAAATAAAATAGTATAATTTTATCATGAAATCCGAGCTCCAAATCTTTGGCCAAAAGGACATAGTTGATAAATTATTTATTTGAAAATGAGAACTTATCAAAGTAGAGATGTGGGAAAGCTAATGAAAAGATTATTTTTTCCATGCAGGTCAAAAACAAAGTCACAAGAATCCAGGCCAAAGTCAATCAAACAGGAGCTTTATCAAGGCTTGATGGGAAAGTTGGATATTATAACGATGGGCCAAGACTTGAGGATTTTGAGGAATTTTGACAGATTTGAAAAAAGATTTCAAAATAACATCTAAATACAAAAATAAATGAGATGCTACGGGAAATTTCAGTATCAATACTTAAATTTTGATTGCTGCAAATACGAGTACTAACACCAGTTGTAGTGAAAGATTTTGTAAAGTGTTGGCCAACCTTAAAGTTGAAACACCTCTAAAGTTTTGAAGGTTTGTTACCTATCATCGCTTCTACCAGATGGTACCACCACTTGCCGATACTATAAGAGGTATGTAATTACATATGTTTCAACTATATTATTGTAAAGGGTACTTGCAGGAGAATGGATCTCCCATCATAGATCCAGAAGGATCTCAGATCCAACATCCTCAGAAGACTAATGCACCCTAGGTTTGATTATCTTGATATGCATCCATTTTTTATGACATTATTTTGACCTTATGAACATCTAGGTGGTATGTTGAAATTATACAAACCATTGGTCTAAATTATCAAGGTTGATTAAAGACAAGTTTATGGAGCTTATTCTCTGACTTAGATTTCTGTCAAGATGGCATATTGTCTTAGTACAAAAGACAGTTTGAAGAATGCACTTGTCATATTGAGTGAAGGAGACTTCAAAGAAAAGAAACACACTCATTCTTGAGGAAAAAAGTCCAGGTTCTAGGTTTGATTGATTAAGTTGATAATATTCAAAGTTGCACATGACAAGTTGATAAATACCCCCTTACAAGTAAACAATATAGTTGAGGTAGCAGTCTTTCAAAATTATTATACTTGGTAGCATGTGAGCATATTGAGATAAATGCTTAATGTAATCATTTACCAGATACAACTAACATCTTCTCTAGGAGAAACTTCTTATGTTGGTTCCAGTATACCATGGATGAATGTTTGATCACAACACTAGAAGAGTGTTGATCTCATTTTAATTGTATTTCTTACTTTTGATCTTTGTTTCAGACATGTCACAAGTGATAGCTCTAAAGGAGCTATTGTGACGATTATTCGTGTTATTGTTTTATTTACTATCATCAAAAGAGTATTATTATTTCTTGGTTTTTTGTTGACCTTGTTTTAGGTCACAGGTGATAACCTTGAGGAAGCTATAGTGAAGGTTACATAAGGCAACATATTAGATGAGACATGAAGCAGACTACCCAAGTCGTGTACATGACAGTATACATCATGTACCAAAGAATATGAAGAATAAGATATTTTTGAGATCCAGAGTATCTCATATGGAGATTGATTGTAAGGAGTAGAAGGTTCCAAAAATGACCAAAAATTAGAACAAGAACTCACAGAAGACTTGGTCAAAGGATAATGAATCCACCTTGATGGGAAGCATAAATCGTTTGAAGTATGACTCAACCTTTCATATTTAAACTTGGTATTCAACACTAACTTGTAACACACCCACTACGACATAATAAAAATTTTCTCCCCTTCTCTTCTTTTCTCCGAAGAATAAAATTCCCCGAGTCCCTATGGGACCTGATACAGACCCTGCCATCCCTTAACCGCACTCATATGATCGGTGGTTATGGACACAAGCCTAACCAGTATGGCGTCCTTTCGCTCTTCACATAACTCGCAACCTCGTGAGTTGGGGCGTCGAGCCTTCGTGCTCCTATCTTGCGAACCTCCGAGATGCGAAAGTCAGCGGTGGTTTGACTTCCTTTTCACACTTCTCGCAACTCGCAATGCAAGATACCAGATATATAAAATATGCAGAACAGAAATAAAATGCTAGAAATGGAAGAATAACAGTAAAATATCTAGCATAATATTCACAATACACAGAAATGATATACGAAATAGCAATAGCAAAAGCACTTTGATTCAGAAAGCAATGTTCACAGGCCTCTTTGAGGGGGCAAACTCTAGTCGAGCATCGATCTATTACAATAATCTCCAAGCTAGGGTTCTCATACCCTCGCCCCTTATTTATACTAAATCTGTCTATTAAGAGAAGCATCTAGAGGAAAATCCTTCTAGAAGTGGAAGCTTCTATTAGGTCTTCTTACATCCGCCTTATTCTATTTTATTGAAAGGCCTTAATAATATTGACCTTTATTACATCTGAATACATTGATCTAACTATGTGTGGGTTAGGACCTTAACATGTCTTCCCCCTTAAAAACAACCTTGTCCTCAAGGCTTGAGATGTGGAAACTGCTGCAGAATGGTAGCTGGATCCCAAGTGGCATCTGCTGGAGTCATATCTTTCCACTGTACTAGGACTTCCTTGATGGTTCTCTGACACAGGCGACGCTCATGCTGGTCCAAAACTACTTCTGGCTGTAGCCAAATGGATCCTTCTTCAGCTAACTCTAGAAGGTTGGTTTGAATTTTGCACCTGGTTCCAATCACCTTCTTCAAGCATGAAACATGAAAAACTGGATGTAGCTTCGACTGACTGGGTAGAGCTAACTGATATGTGACTTGTCCCACATGCTTGAGAACTGTGTAAGGGCCATAGAATTTGGGTGCTAGCTTCTGACACTGCTCGGCATTGAGGGAAGTTTGCTTATATGGTTGCAATCTCAGAAACACCTGATCCCCTTCTGCAAATTGTCGTTCAGAGCGACCTTGATCTGCTTGCTGCTTCATTCTATTCTATGCCATGACCAAGTTCTCTTTAAGGGTACGAAGGATA
>JZKD02S0547502.1:0-16473 GCA_000966675.3 Picea glauca | reverse complement strand
GAAGACTTCCACTAAAAATAATCCTGATCCTCAAGATAAAGGAAGCCTTCCTGTAGTTCCTGTAAGTAATGTAAATAATGTAAATAATGTAAATAACGTAGATAAAGTAGCGGTATAAATTGCGAGTAAAAAGACACAAACTACTACTCTTAGTACTCGCAAGAATGTACCTCCTTTTCTTTTAACTCTCAAAATTTTCAACAAAAAGGTGCATAATTGTATGGTTGACTCAGGAGCGTCATCTAATGTGATGCCTTGGTCTGTCTGCCAAAAGATTAATGCTGAAGTGGAACCATCTACTTTAAAAATCATACAACTTGATCGGACAAATGTCAAAGTTATAGGCGAACTAAAGAATGTATTGATTAGATTATCGTCTAACCCAAAGGTTCATCAGGTTATTGATATAATTGTGGTGGATATTCCAAAAGTGTATGGTTTGTTTTTGAGCAGGGACTGGTCGGAGCAGCTACATGGTTACTTCGCAACATACTGGTCTCAGTTATGGCTTCCAGAGAATGGTAAGCCTAACAAGATCAGGGTGAATCATGAGCGTTACCTTAAGTTCACGGTCACAGATTTAAATGATCCCAACAAACCATATACACCTTCTGCTGATTCACTTGAAGTCCAAGGGATGGATACCTTCTTCGGAAATTTCATGGCCAAGGCTTCACCTAACAACAATCCACAACAATAGTCCGAGATCGTAGCATACATGCAACCAACAACTTCTATGCAACGGTCCCATGTGCCCGATGGAAACCAAATTTGGTCTCTATATTTCGACGGTTCTAAGTCTAAAGAAGGAGCTGGTGCAGGCTGCATCATTATCAATCCGGCAGGTAACAAGACTTTAATGGCTAGCAGACTAGAATTTGAATGTACTAACAATACTGCAGAATATGAGGCTTTATTGCAAGGTCTTAGAAAAGCCTTGGATATGAACATTCAAAACCTGGTTGTATTTGGCGACTCTGAAATAGTGGTTAGGCAGGTAAGAGACTCTATACACTGTCTGTCCCCGCATCTCAAAAGTTACCAGTATGAGGTATGGAGTTTAATGAATAAATTTTCTACTTTCAATATAAATTCCATTCCTAGATTAAATAATGCTGAAGCAGATCTACTAGCTAATGTAGCTTCTAAACTTCTTCCTGCAGAAGGCTTATCTCCAAACGCATTCTCCGTCGAGCTACTATTTCGACCATCTGTTCCTGACAATGTCACAAACTAGAGAGTATTTGACAATGATAAAAAAATTATTAACTTTCTGCACATGGAAGAAACCTTTCAAGGCGCGGTGATAGATGAACGCACGCACGACGACAATTTGCACGACTTTATGGTAATACCTGATCTGAAATCTCCTGAAGTTCTATCGGACATGGTAAATTTCATACCCAAATCCATAGTTAGGTTAGAAAAGTTTTATGATTTTGAAGATAAATTTAAAAAGACGATCAATTGTAAAACCAATAGTTCCTCTTTGTCTTATGNACATGTCCTTCACAACGGATAGTTGCGATCTACTTTGGCCTTAGAGACTTCGGGAGTTTGTCACACTCCACACTTGAAATCCTCCAAATTGAATTTCCCAGAAGTCTTAGATTTGTTGACATGTGTCTCTTGGCGACCAATGACCTGGATCTATTTCAGCCTTCGGCTCTTCGGCGATCTCACTTTCTCCTCGACCCCAGAAATTCCAAAGTGCTCTCGCTCCGAAGTTGTGGATCTTATGCCACCTATCAACCTTGATGATGGATGGTCCCTAATCACTTCGAGACTTCGGGACTTTGGCAAGCCTACTCTTCTATGCACACAAAGGGTTAAGGCCCATGCACTTTACCTAGATCCAATGATTGTTGGTCCTTCATGCCCAGATTCTATTGATGGGATCTATCCTTCTCCTCGCATGTTCCTCCTTCATCCTGGACCCTGATATGATGGTCTAGATCTTTCCCTGTAGCCGACCTGACGGTTGTTGTCGCTCCTCCTCTTGAGCTTCTTTGTTCTCCTGAACTTGGGAAATATTGTAAGTTTTCAAAGGTTTTGGCCTTTGAACCTTCTCCTGCAAAACCGGTTGCTAGGGTATTGGCTCCGCTTTTCCTCCTGATCTTTGACAATGAAAATTGACCTCGGCTCTGGTGCACACTTATGCTTTGCATGAAAACTTGCACTACTCCTCCTGAGCTTGTGAAATTGAAATAAATTCACTTCTATGCACACTCCTTGCATTGTCTCTCTTGATCTTTTACTTACTCAAGTTATAAGGTTTCAGTCCCTTTACTACTCAAAGAGATTCTTGTGCCTTCTCGACAACTTTTTCTCAATGCACGCTTGCAGAGCTTACAAAGTATTCAACAACTTTGTCTTCTATGCCTTCTCTACACAGTTCCTCCTCTAAGGTATTCAGTAACCTTGAGGTTCCTCTTGCATTTGTGATTTCTCTATTATGCCCTCCTAACACATTATTCTCTGAATCGAAAGAGTACATATGCACACTCCTTGTGTTAGCTACAAAGTTTTCAATACTCTGTTATGCACTCCTTGCACCGCCTAAAGAACCTAGAATAATTCAACAATCCTCAAATAGATAGTGTATTCTATCCTTACTGTGCAGATGAAATATAACTCATACATATACAACATAAATTCACAAACACTCATAGATAACATTCATCAAATACACATAAACACACAAAAAGTTCATATGTAGGAAAAACTGCTTTCTTTCCATTTAGATGAATATTTGTTTACAAATATGTATAGAGATTGGACTATCACAGAGTCTTAATTCTTTCTCCTACTCCTATTCCTGAGCTTCCGAGCTTCTCAGAAAAATCCTCCTTCTTTTTCTAACTCTCATCTTGTTTCTTTTCAAGAGGGCTCCTCGAGCTTATCCTCTCTAACGCCTTAGTTCCATCACTGTCTCAGTTAAGACACCTTATCCCTATGACTTCTTACAATAAATGAATATCCAGACCTAACTAAGATCTAGACCTGCTTATAGTCAACCATTAAGGTCACCCTATCCACTACATGTACAAAGGTATGGCTCGGCTTTACTCAGCCTTACAACATAAATACGTATAAGATCATATTTCAAATTTAAAAATGGGAGGGTGGGTGCCTCTCGCTTTCTCCAATGTGCGCTATGTGTTGGCTTGCTGGAGCATCTACTGATGTGGAAGGATGCTCTTGTATCACCCAATTTATAAAAGAAGATGATGACTTTGAGGAAGAGCTCTTGACTCCTCCACTATCAAAAGGGTGATCGATTTGGTTTATAAATCATAAATTTCTTGATATAAAAGAGGCCTTTGACACCAACATTTATGAATAGGTATCATGTAGAAAGGAGCACATTTCAATGCTAAGTGATGTGATTGTGGAACCAAAAACTTCAAATAATAGAAAACAAAGAGAGAATATTTTCTCAAAATATTGGTAAACAAACAACAACAAAATCCATTTGTCCTTTACTTTATAAGATCATTACTAGATACTTAGTGTTGGGAAAGAAGTTTTGGGGGTGGAATAGTGAGAAGAGATGAGATACATGTTGAATCATGTTTTCATTGATGCCAAAGGTTTAATTAATTGATGTCAAAGGATTGATGTTAGGTGATTGATTGATTCCAAGGGATGATTGATTGATTGATGTCAAGGAATTGGTTGATGCCAAAGGATGATTGAATGATGTCAAAGGTCAAAGGTTTTATGTATGTCTTATGATAGTATATTGATGAAGTATGTATTGATTGATGTCAAGTGGAATCATAGTCATGTGATGTCATGCATATATGAAAATGGATCGATGTGGTTTCATTGGTATATGATGCATTGTTGGATTGATGTAAAGATGAATAATTATTGTTTTATCATGGTTGATAAGGTGTACAAATGGATGAAATCCAAAGTGGTCCCCTTATGGTAAAGCCTTGGGAAAAAGGATATGCACATGGATTGCAACTTGATGTGATGGAATAACTTTGTGTTGCAGGGTCTCACATAGTTTGTTGTAGGTTCTGACATTGTTTGTTGTAGGTTTTCATGATTACATATTGGATTATTTAAAGTGATGATATAAAATGAAAGGTTATCTTGGATGCATGGCACTAACCCATGAGTATGGATTGAGGCATTTTCTATTGAAGAACAATGTTGGTTATGACAGTGAAGTTATGGCACCTTGGTTATGTGATATATCTTGATGATGCTAGCTAGAGATGTCATTGATATATTGAAGCACACTTCTAGTACATGTTGGATGCCTAATATATTTTTTGTAGTGATTGGAGGTTGAGGTTGATATGTTGTTGTGTATAGCTGATACATATTTGAGTTTCATTAATATGTCTTATGATGTATTATTGGAAACATTTTTTGTATATTTAGGTGCATTCTTTTGGCATATGGTTGGACTACATATTGGGACATGTAGTTGGTGAGTTAATGAGGTGATCATGTTGTACATCATTGATGAGATTGATCTGTAGTTGATGCATGATTGATACACTTTTAGTACATTGGTAGAGGCACCTACTAGTAGTTGATTGGCACATGTTTGTGGTGGACTTGGCATACATGTATGAGGATTCATCTTGTTGTGGCATTGGTGCATGGTTGATGTACTTGCTTGGTACAAGTGGTGATACATGTTGATTTACATGTTTGGTACACTCATAGATGGTATATGTTTGGATCATATGATGAGACACTTGATTGGTTGAGATACATGATTGTGGCACTTGGTTCATGGTGGAGACATATCATGAGTGATATGACACTTGTTTGGCATATTGGTAGATGCACATGGTTGTCATATTGGTAGATGCACATGGTTGGCATGTTGATGGAGGCATATGATTGGTATACTATTGGCACATGTTTTGGTACATGGTGTATGTGTTCATTCATTTACATATCTTTTGCTTCATGATGTTTGGTATGGCATGAGTTTGATGCATGGACAAGTCCAAAATCGTCATATAGTAGCATATTGCTCATATTGCAGAGAAGATAGGGGGAGACATAGCCATAGGGGGAGTCATTCTTCTTCCCATGATTCTAGGAGGAAATATCCCTATATTTGGAGAAAGAGCACAAATGCATAGTTCCAGGGGGAGCGATGGTCACAGGGGAGAGCATGCGTGATATATCTTCAACATTACATCAGAGTCATATCCCTTGTTCAAAAGGTGAGAGATTATTCAGAGGAATATTAAATACATTCAGACAGGGAGAGCATCCCCAAGGAGAGTTCAAGCAGGGGGAGCAACCCCAAAGGGAGAATGACCCTTTTCCATTGATGTCAAAGGGGGAGAGATAGTCACATTGATGTGATTGATGACTATTGACGTAGAGCATGCCTTGTATACATGTTGACATTAATGATTGGTGTTGACATCAATGTTGGTATTTCCATCAATGCTAAAGGGGGAAATTGTTGGATCATGTTGTCATTGATGCCAAAGATTTAATTAATTGATGTCAAAGGATTGATGTCAAGTGATTGATTGATGCCAAAGGATGATTGATTGATTGATGTCAAGGAATTGGTTGATGTCAAAGGATGATTGAATGATGTCAAAGGTCAAAGGTTTGATGTATGTCTTATCATAGTATCTTGATGAAGTATGTATTGATTGATGTCAAGTGGAATCATAGTCATATGATGTCATGCATAGATGAAAATGGATTGATGTGGTTTCATTGGTATATGACACATTATTGGATTGATGTAAAGATGAATCATTATTGTATTATCATGGTTGATAAGGTGTACAAGTGGATGAACTCCAAAGTGGTCCCCTTATGGTGAAATCCCTCATGGGAAGACTCTTTATAGTTGAGTTATCCTAGAAGTATGGTTGGAGAACCCATGATTATATGTGGAATAATGAGATGAAGATCAATGAATTTTTCAGTGGAACTATCCTAGATGGATAGTTCTTGTCATACCATTTCCGGTGGTATGTGGATTGTCACATAACTCCTCATAGTTTGAGAGTTATGGCCTTACGAAGCTGGAGGACCCTCATATGTCGACTTGAAGCCCCAAAAGGTCAAAGAAGTCAAAGAGATTGCAAAGAAGAAATTATTATTTAAATGATAAAGTGAGGTGACAAAGTCAAGGAGGAATACTTAAATGATAAAGTAATGGGGAAATTTCTAATTATGGAAAGTGGTTAACCCTAAAAAATGAGGAAAATAGGCTAAGTGACCTAGAAATGGGTTAAGTGACCTAGGAATAGGTTAAGTGACCTAGAAATGAGTTAAATGACCTAGAAGTGGGTTAAGTGAACTAGAATATGCTTCTAAGGAAGCTACTTTGAGGGTATAAATAAGAGGAAAGGGTCTCTTGTGAAATATATATCTTTTGTGGATCTCTTATGCATCTCTTGAGAATGTGTTGAAGATCTCTTCTGAGAGAGAGAATATTTGGAGGATCGCATGGATGCATAAAAGTTTCGGCAAGTCTGAGATCATGACGACAAAATTCTTGGAAGTTCAAAGACCCTAGTTTCTCAGGTATACGCGGGCTGTAGTGAGCCAGGGTGCGTACATATGTGGGTTGTATGAGGACATGACACATACAGTGGATGAAGTCATGAAGACTTGTGGTTGAGATGATGACAGGCTCTTGAATACTGAATAAGGTTCCATATCCACATTCTATGGGCTGAGATCTGCCATATAAATTCCAGTATGGTTACATTGGTGTCTTGATGGATACTCTTGCTTGTTGTGTGGTGAATTCTTAAGGAATTTTTGGTATGGCTGTTGTGATGTGGTTTGTGTTGGTTGATGGAGTAAGAAACACTCTTATTATTCAATGATGATATGATTTCTATAGTATGTTGATTGCTTATACATGATTGAGTAGCATTCATATTGTATGGTTCAGAAGCATGAGTAAGTTGTTGGAGATCTTGGATGTGTTGTGATTGGTTATGGGTCAGTTTGGACAGTGATAGATAGAAGAGAATGTGATTGAAGGTTGCAGAGGATCTGAGTTGATCTTGAAGAGAAAACCTTAGGTAACTTAGATGTGATACATAGTTTGTAGTACAGACTGATCGCGTACATATGCGAGTTGTACTACTGTTAGGGAATGTACATACGCGTGTTGCACTATATATAGGTCGTGTACCTGTTGATATATTGATATTTGTTGAGGATTGATGCCTCATCTTAGTTGGTACCGAGGGTGTAAGACGAGTCTTTCATTATAGAGATGGTTCTCTTGTAGAGTTGTACTCTATTAAGTTGTTGCTAATAAACCCAAGGATTGTAGCTCGTAATAAAAAGAAAATTGTACATACATCTTGTGTTCCTTGTGGTAATGTTTTGTTGATGATATATTGCTGATATATGTTCACATTTAACTGGTTATAAATGACAACAATAAGTAATGAGTAAATGGTGATTGCTAACTAATGAGCTTTTTGAAAGGGAAGTTTTGTGAAAACGATCCCTACACTGTTCACCCCCCCCTCTCAGTGTATTCGGTGTGTCCAACAATACATGGAAAAGGAGTAGGAAGGGAGAAGGAATAAGAGGATAAAGAAGATCAAGAAGATCAATAAAGAAGAGAGAGGAAAGAGGCGAAGACGAGGGACAGTAAGAACAGTTAGCACAAAATCAGGGAAAACCAATTGAGCATGAGATATATCCAGCTCATAATGAGTTGTCTCCAACCGAGAATGAGTGGTAGCCAACTCATTATGAGATGGAAAAATACCCTAAGAAAAATGTATAAATATTTAAAGGATCTGCGAGTTCGATAGATCCAAGATGTTGAGAGAAAAAGAGAGTTTCAGAGAGAAGAGCATTGATAAGAAAATACACATGTGAAGAATATTGTATGCTAAGCATCCATTGTAGCACAGAGCGCAACCAAGACACTTAATTATAATAAAGAAGCCAATATTTTGTGGACGTAGCCTGGAGTGGGGTGAACCACAATAACTCTATGTAGAACGATGTTCTGAGATGTTAATTCTTGTATGTAATGTGAATGCTTGTTTATTTTTAAAGTTGTTTGCATGTTTGTATTTAATGTTGATGATGATATAGTGGCTCGCAGTAACTATGATCGTATGTTTTAACACTAAATAATGTAACTATGGAGATATGTGCATATATAACTAAGTAACGAGTTCAGTGTAATAGCCCTAGGCCGAACCCAATTGTAAATGTAAATGCAAATGTACTTAAGATGATGAGCTGATTGATATCATTTTTGTATGCACCTTCATGGCATAGTGTGTGCATGTATTGCACAGTAAAATGATGAGGTGTGCACATTCCAGGATACTGTGTGTAGCATCTTAAGTACGCGTGATATTGAGGCCAATGAGCCTTTATGTATATGCTATGTTTTATAGGCTGGAGAGCCTAGATGTTAAATTCAAGTGTGCCTATTTTTGTATATATCTCATTATTAATATAAAATACATCGTTGCATGCATGCCGACCACGATAAAAGAGATGGGGGACTAAAATCCACTAGCTAGGGGAAGGGAGGGACAAAAGTTAAGGAAAAGGGCTAAGCTAGGGATCTTAAGCCAAAAAGGAATATTATATTAATATTTATTAAAACATAAAGTATGGATAATTATTTTATCCTAAGTTCTAAAGTTGGGGACAAGTGGGCCAAAGTAGCTCCCAACATGAAAAGTGTCAAGTTGGGGACATGCATACATATTGTTGGGACTTAGTTCATTTTCAGACACTCTTCCATCAGGAAACCATCATTCAACTATGACTCCATGACCATTTTCATTCACACAGTTAGTTATCTTTTAGAAATTCATTTCACTGTACCTGAACCATATCCATAGCCATATCTGTTTGAGTAGTTGGTTAGCTTGGGAGATGGAATGAAGAGGCGGGTTGTCAGGCCCATGGGATATTGAAGAGGTGGGTTGTCAAGCCCATGAGAAACCTCTCTATGGGTGAGAGAATTGTTAGGATCNACATGTCCTTCACAACGGATAGTTGCGATCTACTTTGGCCTTAGAGACTTCGGGAGTTTGTCACACTCCACACTTGAAATCCTCCAAATTGAATTTCCCAGAAGTCTTAGATTTGTTGACATGTGTCTCTTGGCGACCAATGACCTGGATCTATTTCAGCCTTCGGCTCTTCGGCGATCTCACTTTCTCCTCGACCCCAGAAATTCCAAAGTGCTCTCGCTCCGAAGTTGTGGATCTTATGCCACCTATCAACCTTGATGATGGATGGTCCCTAATCACTTCGAGACTTCGGGACTTTGGCAAGCCTACTCTTCTATGCACACAAAGGGTTAAGGCCCATGCACTTTACCTAGATCCAATGATTGTTGGTCCTTCATGCCCAGATTCTATTGATGGGATCTATCCTTCTCCTCGCATGTTCCTCCTTCATCCTGGACCCTGATATGATGGTCTAGATCTTTCCCTGTAGCCGACCTGACGGTTGTTGTCGCTCCTCCTCTTGAGCTTCTTTGTTCTCCTGAACTTGGGAAATATTGTAAGTTTTCAAAGGTTTTGGCCTTTGAACCTTCTCCTGCAAAACCGGTTGCTAGGGTATTGGCTCCGCTTTTCCTCCTGATCTTTGACAATGAAAATTGACCTCGGCTCTGGTGCACACTTATGCTTTGCATGAAAACTTGCACTACTCCTCCTGAGCTTGTGAAATTGAAATAAATTCACTTCTATGCACACTCCTTGCATTGTCTCTCTTGATCTTTTACTTACTCAAGTTATAAGGTTTCAGTCCCTTTACTACTCAAAGAGATTCTTGTGCCTTCTCGACAACTTTTTCTCAATGCACGCTTGCAGAGCTTACAAAGTATTCAACAACTTTGTCTTCTATGCCTTCTCTACACAGTTCCTCCTCTAAGGTATTCAGTAACCTTGAGGTTCCTCTTGCATTTGTGATTTCTCTATTATGCCCTCCTAACACATTATTCTCTGAATCGAAAGAGTACATATGCACACTCCTTGTGTTAGCTACAAAGTTTTCAATACTCTGTTATGCACTCCTTGCACCGCCTAAAGAACCTAGAATAATTCAACAATCCTCAAATAGATAGTGTATTCTATCCTTACTGTGCAGATGAAATATAACTCATACATATACAACATAAATTCACAAACACTCATAGATAACATTCATCAAATACACATAAACACACAAAAAGTTCATATGTAGGAAAAACTGCTTTCTTTCCATTTAGATGAATATTTGTTTACAAATATGTATAGAGATTGGACTATCACAGAGTCTTAATTCTTTCTCCTACTCCTATTCCTGAGCTTCCGAGCTTCTCAGAAAAATCCTCCTTCTTTTTCTAACTCTCATCTTGTTTCTTTTCAAGAGGGCTCCTCGAGCTTATCCTCTCTAACGCCTTAGTTCCATCACTGTCTCAGTTAAGACACCTTATCCCTATGACTTCTTACAATAAATGAATATCCAGACCTAACTAAGATCTAGACCTGCTTATAGTCAACCATTAAGGTCACCCTATCCACTACATGTACAAAGGTATGGCTCGGCTTTACTCAGCCTTACAACATAAATACGTATAAGATCATATTTCAAATTTAAAAATGGGAGGGTGGGTGCCTCTCGCTTTCTCCAATGTGCGCTATGTGTTGGCTTGCTGGAGCATCTACTGATGTGGAAGGATGCTCTTGTATCACCCAATTTATAAAAGAAGATGATGACTTTGAGGAAGAGCTCTTGACTCCTCCACTATCAAAAGGGTGATCGATTTGGTTTATAAATCATAAATTTCTTGATATAAAAGAGGCCTTTGACACCAACATTTATGAATAGGTATCATGTAGAAAGGAGCACATTTCAATGCTAAGTGATGTGATTGTGGAACCAAAAACTTCAAATAATAGAAAACAAAGAGAGAATATTTTCTCAAAATATTGGTAAACAAACAACAACAAAATCCATTTGTCCTTTACTTTATAAGATCATTACTAGATACTTAGTGTTGGGAAAGAAGTTTTGGGGGTGGAATAGTGAGAAGAGATGAGATACATGTTGAATCATGTTTTCATTGATGCCAAAGGTTTAATTAATTGATGTCAAAGGATTGATGTTAGGTGATTGATTGATTCCAAGGGATGATTGATTGATTGATGTCAAGGAATTGGTTGATGCCAAAGGATGATTGAATGATGTCAAAGGTCAAAGGTTTTATGTATGTCTTATGATAGTATATTGATGAAGTATGTATTGATTGATGTCAAGTGGAATCATAGTCATGTGATGTCATGCATATATGAAAATGGATCGATGTGGTTTCATTGGTATATGATGCATTGTTGGATTGATGTAAAGATGAATAATTATTGTTTTATCATGGTTGATAAGGTGTACAAATGGATGAAATCCAAAGTGGTCCCCTTATGGTAAAGCCTTGGGAAAAAGGATATGCA
The DNA here is from genome assembly GCA_000966675.3 of Picea glauca. Taxonomy (NCBI): domain Eukaryota; kingdom Viridiplantae; phylum Streptophyta; class Pinopsida; order Pinales; family Pinaceae; genus Picea; species Picea glauca. The sequence continues at coordinate 5,023 of JZKD02S0547502.1, read as the reverse complement.
CATGGATTGCAACTTGATGTGATGGAATAACTTTGTGTTGCAGGGTCTCACATAGTTTGTTGTAGGTTCTGACATTGTTTGTTGTAGGTTTTCATGATTACATATTGGATTATTTAAAGTGATGATATAAAATGAAAGGTTATCTTGGATGCATGGCACTAACCCATGAGTATGGATTGAGGCATTTTCTATTGAAGAACAATGTTGGTTATGACAGTGAAGTTATGGCACCTTGGTTATGTGATATATCTTGATGATGCTAGCTAGAGATGTCATTGATATATTGAAGCACACTTCTAGTACATGTTGGATGCCTAATATATTTTTTGTAGTGATTGGAGGTTGAGGTTGATATGTTGTTGTGTATAGCTGATACATATTTGAGTTTCATTAATATGTCTTATGATGTATTATTGGAAACATTTTTTGTATATTTAGGTGCATTCTTTTGGCATATGGTTGGACTACATATTGGGACATGTAGTTGGTGAGTTAATGAGGTGATCATGTTGTACATCATTGATGAGATTGATCTGTAGTTGATGCATGATTGATACACTTTTAGTACATTGGTAGAGGCACCTACTAGTAGTTGATTGGCACATGTTTGTGGTGGACTTGGCATACATGTATGAGGATTCATCTTGTTGTGGCATTGGTGCATGGTTGATGTACTTGCTTGGTACAAGTGGTGATACATGTTGATTTACATGTTTGGTACACTCATAGATGGTATATGTTTGGATCATATGATGAGACACTTGATTGGTTGAGATACATGATTGTGGCACTTGGTTCATGGTGGAGACATATCATGAGTGATATGACACTTGTTTGGCATATTGGTAGATGCACATGGTTGTCATATTGGTAGATGCACATGGTTGGCATGTTGATGGAGGCATATGATTGGTATACTATTGGCACATGTTTTGGTACATGGTGTATGTGTTCATTCATTTACATATCTTTTGCTTCATGATGTTTGGTATGGCATGAGTTTGATGCATGGACAAGTCCAAAATCGTCATATAGTAGCATATTGCTCATATTGCAGAGAAGATAGGGGGAGACATAGCCATAGGGGGAGTCATTCTTCTTCCCATGATTCTAGGAGGAAATATCCCTATATTTGGAGAAAGAGCACAAATGCATAGTTCCAGGGGGAGCGATGGTCACAGGGGAGAGCATGCGTGATATATCTTCAACATTACATCAGAGTCATATCCCTTGTTCAAAAGGTGAGAGATTATTCAGAGGAATATTAAATACATTCAGACAGGGAGAGCATCCCCAAGGAGAGTTCAAGCAGGGGGAGCAACCCCAAAGGGAGAATGACCCTTTTCCATTGATGTCAAAGGGGGAGAGATAGTCACATTGATGTGATTGATGACTATTGACGTAGAGCATGCCTTGTATACATGTTGACATTAATGATTGGTGTTGACATCAATGTTGGTATTTCCATCAATGCTAAAGGGGGAAATTGTTGGATCATGTTGTCATTGATGCCAAAGATTTAATTAATTGATGTCAAAGGATTGATGTCAAGTGATTGATTGATGCCAAAGGATGATTGATTGATTGATGTCAAGGAATTGGTTGATGTCAAAGGATGATTGAATGATGTCAAAGGTCAAAGGTTTGATGTATGTCTTATCATAGTATCTTGATGAAGTATGTATTGATTGATGTCAAGTGGAATCATAGTCATATGATGTCATGCATAGATGAAAATGGATTGATGTGGTTTCATTGGTATATGACACATTATTGGATTGATGTAAAGATGAATCATTATTGTATTATCATGGTTGATAAGGTGTACAAGTGGATGAACTCCAAAGTGGTCCCCTTATGGTGAAATCCCTCATGGGAAGACTCTTTATAGTTGAGTTATCCTAGAAGTATGGTTGGAGAACCCATGATTATATGTGGAATAATGAGATGAAGATCAATGAATTTTTCAGTGGAACTATCCTAGATGGATAGTTCTTGTCATACCATTTCCGGTGGTATGTGGATTGTCACATAACTCCTCATAGTTTGAGAGTTATGGCCTTACGAAGCTGGAGGACCCTCATATGTCGACTTGAAGCCCCAAAAGGTCAAAGAAGTCAAAGAGATTGCAAAGAAGAAATTATTATTTAAATGATAAAGTGAGGTGACAAAGTCAAGGAGGAATACTTAAATGATAAAGTAATGGGGAAATTTCTAATTATGGAAAGTGGTTAACCCTAAAAAATGAGGAAAATAGGCTAAGTGACCTAGAAATGGGTTAAGTGACCTAGGAATAGGTTAAGTGACCTAGAAATGAGTTAAATGACCTAGAAGTGGGTTAAGTGAACTAGAATATGCTTCTAAGGAAGCTACTTTGAGGGTATAAATAAGAGGAAAGGGTCTCTTGTGAAATATATATCTTTTGTGGATCTCTTATGCATCTCTTGAGAATGTGTTGAAGATCTCTTCTGAGAGAGAGAATATTTGGAGGATCGCATGGATGCATAAAAGTTTCGGCAAGTCTGAGATCATGACGACAAAATTCTTGGAAGTTCAAAGACCCTAGTTTCTCAGGTATACGCGGGCTGTAGTGAGCCAGGGTGCGTACATATGTGGGTTGTATGAGGACATGACACATACAGTGGATGAAGTCATGAAGACTTGTGGTTGAGATGATGACAGGCTCTTGAATACTGAATAAGGTTCCATATCCACATTCTATGGGCTGAGATCTGCCATATAAATTCCAGTATGGTTACATTGGTGTCTTGATGGATACTCTTGCTTGTTGTGTGGTGAATTCTTAAGGAATTTTTGGTATGGCTGTTGTGATGTGGTTTGTGTTGGTTGATGGAGTAAGAAACACTCTTATTATTCAATGATGATATGATTTCTATAGTATGTTGATTGCTTATACATGATTGAGTAGCATTCATATTGTATGGTTCAGAAGCATGAGTAAGTTGTTGGAGATCTTGGATGTGTTGTGATTGGTTATGGGTCAGTTTGGACAGTGATAGATAGAAGAGAATGTGATTGAAGGTTGCAGAGGATCTGAGTTGATCTTGAAGAGAAAACCTTAGGTAACTTAGATGTGATACATAGTTTGTAGTACAGACTGATCGCGTACATATGCGAGTTGTACTACTGTTAGGGAATGTACATACGCGTGTTGCACTATATATAGGTCGTGTACCTGTTGATATATTGATATTTGTTGAGGATTGATGCCTCATCTTAGTTGGTACCGAGGGTGTAAGACGAGTCTTTCATTATAGAGATGGTTCTCTTGTAGAGTTGTACTCTATTAAGTTGTTGCTAATAAACCCAAGGATTGTAGCTCGTAATAAAAAGAAAATTGTACATACATCTTGTGTTCCTTGTGGTAATGTTTTGTTGATGATATATTGCTGATATATGTTCACATTTAACTGGTTATAAATGACAACAATAAGTAATGAGTAAATGGTGATTGCTAACTAATGAGCTTTTTGAAAGGGAAGTTTTGTGAAAACGATCCCTACACTGTTCACCCCCCCCTCTCAGTGTATTCGGTGTGTCCAACAATACATGGAAAAGGAGTAGGAAGGGAGAAGGAATAAGAGGATAAAGAAGATCAAGAAGATCAATAAAGAAGAGAGAGGAAAGAGGCGAAGACGAGGGACAGTAAGAACAGTTAGCACAAAATCAGGGAAAACCAATTGAGCATGAGATATATCCAGCTCATAATGAGTTGTCTCCAACCGAGAATGAGTGGTAGCCAACTCATTATGAGATGGAAAAATACCCTAAGAAAAATGTATAAATATTTAAAGGATCTGCGAGTTCGATAGATCCAAGATGTTGAGAGAAAAAGAGAGTTTCAGAGAGAAGAGCATTGATAAGAAAATACACATGTGAAGAATATTGTATGCTAAGCATCCATTGTAGCACAGAGCGCAACCAAGACACTTAATTATAATAAAGAAGCCAATATTTTGTGGACGTAGCCTGGAGTGGGGTGAACCACAATAACTCTATGTAGAACGATGTTCTGAGATGTTAATTCTTGTATGTAATGTGAATGCTTGTTTATTTTTAAAGTTGTTTGCATGTTTGTATTTAATGTTGATGATGATATAGTGGCTCGCAGTAACTATGATCGTATGTTTTAACACTAAATAATGTAACTATGGAGATATGTGCATATATAACTAAGTAACGAGTTCAGTGTAATAGCCCTAGGCCGAACCCAATTGTAAATGTAAATGCAAATGTACTTAAGATGATGAGCTGATTGATATCATTTTTGTATGCACCTTCATGGCATAGTGCGTGCATGTACCGCACAGTAAAATGATGAGGTGTGCACATTCCAGGATACTATGTGTAGCATCTTAAGTACGCGTGATATTGAGGCCAATGAGCCTTTATGTATATGCTATGTTTTATAGGCTGGAGAGCCTAGATGTTAAAGGCAAGTGTGCCTATTTTTGTATATATCTCATTATTAATATAAAATACATCGTTGCATGCATGATGACCACGATAAAAGAGATGGGGGACTAAAATCCACTAGCTAGGGGAAGGGAGGGACAAAAGTTAAGGAAAAGGGCTAAGCTAGGGAGCTTAAGCCAAAAAGGAATATTATATTAATATTTATTAAAACATAAAGTATGGATAATTATTTTATCCTAAGTTCTAAAGTTGGGAACAAGTGGGCCAAAGTAGCTCCCAACATGAAAAATGTCAAGTTGGGGACATGCATACATATTGTTGGGACTTAGTTCATTTTCAGACACTCTTCCATCAGGAAACCATCATTCAACTATGACTCCATGACCATTTTCATTCACACACTTAGTTATCTTTTAGAAATTCATTTCACTGTACCTGAACCGTATCCATAGCCATATCTGTTTGAGTAGCTGGTTAGCTTGGGAGATGGAATGAAGAGGCGGGTTGTCAGGCCCATGGGATATTGAAGAGGTGGGTTGTCAAGCCCATGAGAAACCTCTCTATGGGTGAGAGAATTGTTAGGATC
>JZKD02S0547491.1:0-16473 GCA_000966675.3 Picea glauca | reverse complement strand
TTTAATTCTAAACGTCTATGGAGAGGATTGTATCAAAGAGACCCGGATGTTTGAGAAGCTTCGAACTAAAATTATGAAACAAGTTGTTGATCTTACCTTCCTTAAACATTGTCGAGATTCTCAACTCTTTCCTTCTTTCACTCGAATCCACCAGCATTGTCATCGACTTGATCTTAATCACATTTTTACCAGGGATAACACCGCGATAATTGAACAAAAATCCACCATTCTAGGTCAGAGCTTAGCCGCTTATATTCCAAGTTATTTGTTAGCATCATTATTTTTAGGGTAGAGTTAGAGGTTTTTCCATAATTTTCAGATTCATGCCTTGTTCTTGGGAATACCAAGGCATTCCTAAATGAGTCATAGTGAGTGTGTTATGTTCATGAAGTCGTTGATCAAATAAAGGGTAATATGCATGTCAAGAGTTTAGTCATAGATTTGAGTCAAAGGGTGTTGTGTCTATCTCATAATACACCATCAAGGGGTATAAGAGTTCATCATGTTGAAAGATTTGTAAAGGTCTTTGTCTTCCTAGTTTAAAATCATGTCACTAAATGGGAAATTATGTGTCAAAGTTGAGTCATTGGTTAGGGATGAAAGTCATGTAAAAATGTATCATGGTTCATCATCACAACTGATGAGGTCAGAAAAGGGACAATGATTACACCCTGTGTCATTTGTATCATTGGAAATCTTCAAACATATGTGCATTGCGCAAATTCGTTGCGAAAATTACTAGAATTGTCTTAGGAGGTCTTGTCATCTATGAAGAAGTACTTTCTTTTCAAATATGATCCTTATCCACAAATGCATGCACATTTTCTACATTTTTCCTATTTGTATGCACCCTCAACCTGTTCATAAGCCGTAATCTCCTAAGCTAGCTTCAAATCCCTCTGCTACACAAAGGATCCCCCTCGCTACACAAACATTGTGCAAACCTTGTTTCTCTGTTTTTTGCTACACATCCTTTGTTCACGTTGTCACTGTGCAAAAACATTATTGAGCTCATTTTTTATCCTATATTATCCCATGAATAAGATCTCCTCTCATACAACAAAAGTCTGTTACTCTTATTTGAGCAAACCCTAGCCCTGTTGATTTGCTGCTCAAACTTACCTACTAAATTTAGAAGACACATTTTCTTTTAACCAATTTGAAAATTTTACCTTGCAAAGAATATATTGTAAAGCCATGACAACATAGGAGAAAAATAAGTACAAGGGAGGAAATGTGTTGAGGTATGAGCCACAATATTTGACTTTGGTAAATTCAGACCTTGCCTACAGAATGTATTTTGAGCAAGCTGGGTGCATAAGATTTTGTGAGAAGATCCAAGGGTATAACGCGCAACTGAAAAAGGAGTTCTCCATGAAATTTAATGGTGTCCAGACAACCATTGATGAGGTCATTGTTCCAGTATCATAGGATACCAGAACAACTGCAACATCTTGATTTTTAAATAGTCAAGGTTAAGCATGAAGATCATTCCATTTTATCATTTAACCATAACCATAAATGTTTCAGCAACTAATATCACAAGAAGAAGCACCATGCACAAGAACACAAGAAGTATCCTGGGAAACCCTTCTCAACAAGGGAAGAAAAACCAAACAAATCTTTTTATATATTATTCAAGAGAAATACCTTCACCACCAAGAAAACCTAGCACACAAGAGGGTGCTCAAACCCTAGAAGACTAGTGCCCAAGAGAGGTGCACACTTTTCCCAACAAGGTGTACTTGCTGAAATTTACAAACTCACTTGAAATATATGATTCTCAATGGGGAATTTACCTTTACTTATACTAACCTCAACCTATGAATATAAGTGTCTATTGGCACAACAAGGCCGACCTCACTAAATTATAATATAATTAATATTAACCAGATTAATTATCTTTTACATTAATTACCAGTCATATTAAGGTGGAGCCGACCTATACCATTTACATTACAATTAGGGTTACATGCAGGTCTGACTCTTGAACAATATAGCAAGGGATCTGATACACCCACTAGTGCTCATCCACTAGGGGCACATCCATAGGGATTTCCATATCTCTGGCTCACTTCATTACATAGAATAATCACTTGTCCACATGTTCACCTGTGCTCGTCCACATGCATCTCCACTCAACATATATTCTTTCCCACTACATTACACATGAGAGTCATATGGAGCTTCTCGTCAACTCTTCTTCTCAGAGGAGGCTAATACATCATCTTCATTTCTGTTCTCATGATGATGCACCCATCACTTTTGGATTTCACACATTCACCTTGTGCTCAACCACATGCATGTCTAACTCAGTAGATCACCTTTCCCATAGGAGAATCATATGGGGTTCTTCTCAACTCTCTGAATGGAGGAGGTCATCTCTACATTCCAGTTCTGTCTCATATAGGAACCACTTACCCTCTTCAGGGGATTTTTCTCAGGTTTGTAAGATGGATAATATTTCACATGGATGCAATGATCCACATATCACATGTTTGTAAGATGGAGAATGTCTCACATATATACAATTATCAACACTCCCTCTTAGCTAGGGATGCATTCTTCATCATGCCAAGTCTCACACAGATGTACTTTGAATTTTGTCTTGGCTGGAGTCATCAATACTCCCTCTCAACTAGGGAGGAATTCTTTACCAAGTTAGTTTGGTGAATATGTTTGCTCATGTGTAGGAAGGTACTGCATGTGTACGATTTTCCTCTACATCATATCTCTGATACAGGGATATTTCATCTTACCGTGTTTCAATCTATCATGAAACACTGGGTTCTCAAAGAGGTTTACACACATCTCTGGTTATCATCATAGGATCCATTTCATCATCAATTAAATATATCAGAATATTGTGAGGCCATACTGCTTCGCACACTCAATGGTACATACTATGCTTCTGTGGTATTCAAGGATGCAGAGATTTTGTTTCCTGCTGCATCAGGAAACCATGGAAAACTTCATGGTAGAACATCAACCGGATGTGCTCTTCCGATCCACTGTACTTTCTACTCAATCTGAATCGGCATATCTTGTAAAATCAAGTTCACTCTGAAGGCATATCTCAATTCATATCCATATGTGCTTCATATATATCTTAATACATGTTTTTCTTTTTGTTTAGTGAGTCTGTTTCGGTTGACTCATGAAATGACTAAGCACATTCACTACATGGAATGAATCAAGTTTGGTGTTAACCAGATACATCAGTGATCCAATCAGTTGTGGATTAGTCTTGTGTGAATTATCATCAATCTTCTCCTTTTACATTCATCACGATGGATTTTTCATTCTGTCATACTTGAACTTCTTTAATATATTCACTGTATATTTTTCTTAACTTAGGAAAATCTTGAAAAAATATTGGGTTGTAATGCACAGGGAAACTGAACCCTAGCCTCTTTGCAAGAAAACTGACGGCCACCAAGCACAGGCCTCCCTCGCGACAAACAACCAGATCCCTAATCGACCAACAAGCTTCCACTGTTACACAGGTATGGGCGCAGAGGAGGGGGGAAAACCCCCCTCATACCGCAACGCAGCAGCCAATGACAAATCCAGAGCTAGAGCAGCATGACCCACCTTCGAGCTGCCTCCGCATATGCGTGAACAGCTGCTAGCTAGAGAACAGAATCTCGGAGCGGTGATGGAAACTGAAGCAGGCACCTCTCAACCAAAGCCACCACGGAACTGGGAACCAGGCAAATGTATCCCGCAACTGGAAAAGCCGCCAAGGTACCTTATCATCTCTACCAGGGTTGGAGATCACACCCAATTTATGAGAGAGCACACCCTAATCGGAAAATTTCTAGGGCTTTGGCCGGCAGAAAGGGACCTCCACAAATGGATAAAACATTGGTGGAATCCCAAGGGGGACTACGAGCTGCAACTTAGCTCCAAAGGCTTTTTCACAATCATTCTATACAATCTAGAAGACAAAGATAGAATCTTCGAAAATGGGCCATACTTCTTCAACTCAGCAGGACTGTTCCTACGCTTCTGGACGGAAAGATTTATCCCAGACAAAGAAGACTTCACCATGGCCCCTGTATGGATACGTCTGTACTCCCTGCTGCAAGAGTTCTGGTTGGAGGAGATTCTAATGGGTATAGGAAATACCCTAGGAAAATATGTGAAAGCTTCTGAAGCCACAAGGCAGCGAAAGTATACCTCATATGCCAGGATCTGTGTGTACATGAACATATCTAAAGAACTCATGGGAATGGTTACCCTCGAGTACTAGGATGAGGACTGGCAACAAACCCTAGACTATGAGCATATACCATTTAGGTGCAGAAGATGCCATGAGCATGGCCATCTTTACCGGGATTGCCCCATCATCACACAAGCTACAAAAGAAACAGAAACCTTGCAGAAGGATGGATTCACCACAGTAACATCTAAAAGGAGACATCCATCAAGGAAGCAGACCACGACAACTGGGCAAAACATCGCCACGAAGAACTCCTATGAAATCCTGTAACAACTACCAGAGGAAGAGGAGGTCCATAACCCGCATAAAAATCCCCAGCCACAGCAAGCAAAAGGCCCAAACCCTGACCCCCATCCGCACAATGGAGAAACCCCAATGGAAGAAAGAGGAGAAGGAGATGGGGATACCCCAATGATGCTGGATGATAGGGATCTAGCATGAATAGACTTAGAAAAGCTGTAGGAGGCTCTGAACCAGAAGGATCTGCAAACCCTTCCTGAAGAACAACTCTGCAAGGTGCACAAGGTCTTTCTCAATTCCTCTGCCAGATCCACTGCTCGTCTGGGCATAGCAACTGACTCAAACTCAGGCATGAAACGAGTCCTTCGCGAAAACAAGAGGCGAGGAAGAAAAACTGCACACCAGCTAATCAAGGAAGCAGGCAACCTCATGATAAACTCAGGACAGATACACAAGCTTTCGGAGGGATACCTCCACTCAACACCCACCTCTTAATCATGAAGATCATCACCTGGAATATCAGGGGACTGAACGGTCGATCCAAACACAGGATCCTTCGAGATTGCATCATGGCAGAGAAACCAGACATATTGCTGCTCCAGGAGACCAAATGCAAAGGAGCAGAAGATGAAACAATCTCTAAACGAATATGGCGAGAATGTGACTCTATAACAACAGATTCCATAGGGGCTTCAGGTGGCCTAGCTATCTTATGGAACCCGTTCAATGTGACTATCAGCAAACCCTTCACAACAGTTGGCACAATCACCGCTCACTTTGAAGTTACGGGCACAAACTGGGAAGGGACCATTACCAATGCCTACGGGCCACATAGCAACCAGGACAAAGTCAAATTCTTGCAGCACCTGGAGCTGATCAAGACCTTGGCGGCAACACCGAATTGGATCTTAGGAGGCGACTTCAACATGATCCCGACACTGGAAGAAAAAACGGGAGGCATTAAGCATCTCAAGAAAGACAGCGGTAAGTTTAAATCTCTCATTGACCAGTTAAAATTAGTTGATATTGAAAATAGCAATGGCACCTTCACCTAGTCTAATCGCAGAACAGGAAACCAACACATTGCCTGCCGATTAGACCGCTTCTTGGTAACTGAGGAAATCATGGAATCAGGCTCTCATTTGGAAAGCCTCATCCTACCAAGAGCAGGCTCGGATCACTTGCCCCTGGCTCTGCAAATGGACTTGGGAGAACCTCCCAGATACAAGCCTTTCTGCTTTGAGAAATTTTGGCTAGCACACCCAAACTTCAAACGACTAGCCAAATCCTAGTGGGAAGAAGTGAAAATAGACCATGGCTCTTGCATGTACAGGTTTCAGCAGTGACTAAAAAACTTCAAGCAGAGGATAAAACAATGGAACAAAAACAACTTTGGCAACATACTGCAAAGCATAAAGGTCATCGAAGGCAGACTGGGGGAGATTCAACAAATCTTCATCTCCGGAACAAGAACCTCTAAACTGATGAAGGAAGAAGAGTAGCTTCAGGCAAAACTGGAAGAACGCAGGAAGAAGGAGGAAATCCTTTGGAAGCAGAAATCTAGAGTGAAATGGCTCAAAGAAGGCGAAAAGAACACAAAATTCTTTCATAGAGCCATGATGCACAGAAGGCACATCAACAGTATCACTCACCTGGAGGACAGCCAAGGCAACTTAATCATGGAGCACTCCAAAATAGAGGAGGAGCTGCTCAATTACTACCAAGACCTCCTCACGGAACCACAGCAGGACAGAACGGAAGCCATCAGAAGGGTCACCGGACACATACCAACACTTGTTACATCAGAGCAGAATTCTGCCCTAACTTGACCCATAACCCAAGAAGAGGTCGACCAAGCAGTAAAATATATGCCAGTAGGAAAGGCCCCAGGTTCGGATGGGTTCACCGTGGACTTTTTTCATCATTGCTAGGATCTGGTCAGATCGGATGTGTGGGAGGTAGTTGAGGAATCAAGAGCTTCAAGCCTGGTTCTACCAGCCCTCAATGCCACCTTCCTTACCCTCATTCCGAAAGAAGATCGAGTCACCAATCCCAAACAGTTCAGACCTATCACCCTCTGCAACATCATCTACAAAGTCATAACGAAGGTCATCGCTACCAGACTCAAGCCCATCCTGCCGTACCTCATTTCTAAGGAGCAGTCAGGGTACGTAGAAGGAAGACAAATCATGGACAGTGTCATTTTAGCACACGAGGTCATACACTCCCTCAAAACTTCAAGAACTCCAGGTATGCTTATCAAACTTGACCTCTCCAAAGCCTTCGATCGAGCTAGCTGGCACTACATCAGAGATGTCCTAGACTCCTTTGGCTTTGCTCAGGTCTGGATAAACTGGATCATGAATCTCACCTCCTCCACCTTATTTTCCATCCCGGTGAATGGTGTCCCTTCAAAACCTTTTATGCCCTCCAGAGGAATCCATCAAGGAGACCCCTTATCTCCTTTCCTATTTATACTCCTAGCAGAGGGTCTAGGGCGCTACATCAAATCTTCAGTAATGGATGGCTCCCTCAAGGGCCTACCCTTGCACAACCTTCAGCCTACCCCTTCACATAGTCAATTTGTAGATGATACCCTCCTCTTGAACACCTCTACTGCCCAAAACCCTGCAGCAGCCTGGGCACAATTATGGACAAAAAAGTATGCCCCTCATACCCCGGAAGATCAGTTAATCCGACTCAACAACCACGCTCAGGGATCTAATAGTTGGAAAACAGCTTGGAAAAATCGCACCCTGGTTCAACACCACGCCTTCTGGGAGGTAAGAGACGGGGGCAGTGCCCTATTCTGGACTGATTCTTGGTAGCAACTCAAACCTTTGGACACGATGGAAGAGCTAGCGGCACTCAAGCGATCCCTCCACCAAAACGCCCTTCCCATGGTCAAAGAACTCTGGACGGCGCAAACTCCACATCAAAGATGGCACCAATGGAAAACCTCTCACCAAGAGCTCGGGATTCCCGAAACCATTGACTTGCAGAGCTGGCAGGCTCAAGCCAACAATAGGAAAATACTCTTCAGAGAGGGGCTAGACATCCTGAGGTGAGGGTACTCTACAGATGTCACCTTCACTGTTAAGGAAGCTTACTCATTGCACGCCAACCAGCAGGATCCAAGAAAGGAGCACATCTGGAATAAGGTATGGAATCCCAGCCTCTGGCCCAAGATCTCCACCTTTCTATGGCTAGTCGTGCATAATAGAGCTTTAACCTGGGACAATTTAAGGAAGAGAGGCTTCATTGGTCCCTCCATTTGCACTCTTTGTTCACTTTAGGAGGAAAGTAAAGAACACCTCTTCAACGGATGCCATTATAGTCAAAAGATCTGGGACTATGGAGCGCAAACCATGCGCAAATCCAATCGAAACCGAAGCAACATCAACTGCACGATTGAAAAATGGGATAATATCTCATTCAATAACCCTATACTAAATCTCATATGGGAAATGCTGCCGGGATTCACCCTCTGGAAAGTTTGGAAGGAGCGAAACAAGCGCATTTTCCACTCCCAATCCTCTCCCCCTGACGCCACTTGGACAAAAATCAGATCCCAAATAATAGAAACTGTCAGGAACAAATCCTAGACAGAGGAAGACTGGCAGTGCAACCCGGAGGAGCAGATCATCCTGCAAAACTGGCAGCCCGTCCTGACCAACCATCTACCAGCTAGAAGCCCAACTGGACAACCAACCAGCCCTACCACCTGGACCCCCCCCCCCTTGCACCCTTCATCAAAGTCAATTTTGACGGAGCTTCCAAGGGAAACCCAGGACTAGCGGGATACAGGACAGTGCTCAGAAACTCAGATGGAGAAATCCTAGGTCTGGAAGCAGGCTTCATCGGTGACACAACCAACAATGTAGAAGAGCTCACAGGACTCCTGCGAGGACTCCAAGCAGCCACCAACAAAGGTTATCAAAGAATACTCCTAGAAGGTGACTCACAAGTCATCATAAGATTAGCCACCAGAATAATCCACGGCTGCGACCCTGAGAAGATTTCCCCAAGATGGCGACTCTATGGCTTACTCGCAGACTTCAGTCATCACCTACATCCGCATCTCACCATCACCACCTCCCACGTAAAAAGGGAAGCGAACAAAGTGGCCGATCGACTAGCAAATGAAGCAGTGGAAAAAGGTGAAGAATGCTTAAGCTGGGAGGGCCAGGGCTCACCAGCCCCAGAGATCCTCACATGGTGTCAAGCTTTAGCCAGAAGATATCTTCACTCCCCGGATGGGGTGACAGGTGGCGCGATCGTGCCAGGTGGGACCCTGCTGGGACGCTGCATAAATGCATCCATCGGCTCGTATCACTCCAGCCATTAATCCACATGTATACGCACATGAGATATCTCTTGAGAAGGCCCCTTGCGCGAGTGCAAGGTACCTCTCCCCATAGCACTAACCAGTAGGAAATAATGGCGAGGTTTAATGCCATGGAAATGATAATTGTGTTGATAGTGGAGTTCGTTGTTCGAGTCACGATTGCAAGCAACATTTTTCTCCGGGGAGCTTACTTTTCACAGACGAAACAGTGCTGCGAAGGCATCATCCCAGTTTCTTGGGTGCAGAGGCTGCACTCAGCAACTCCGCCTCCCCTCCGCAGCAACTTGACAGACACAGGAAGTATCAAGACTCTACGTAGGGTACCCGTCATGCCTCGAATTCGAGGGAGACCGCGACGAGGGGCGGCCTGGTATGCTGCGAAGTCCAGGCGCAAACAAAAGGAAAAATTTGAGAGAGCTATGGAAATTTCTGCTGGACGATGGAAGATCAAACTGCAGACGCCTCCAAGGGTGTTTGTGGAAGAAGTCATACCAGCAAGCGGCCCGCCAAGCCCTCCCGGGCACACTCTGTTCATGTTTCCGGAGAACTGGAACCCAAGCACAAGATTTGGCTCCCATGGCCTCCATTAACCTATAAGAGAGGGGCCCGACCCCTCCACAGTCACTACCAAGAGGCCTTACACCCCCTGCTACGTGGTAGAGGATATCCCTCCCGAGGCCACCAAGGAGGCAAAGGATATAGGGCAAGATCGCCAACGACACAGGACAAAGGAGGAGGATGAGGACACCCGCAAGGATAGCACGGCCAGCCACCACCTGGAGCAGCCACCTGCTGCAAATTGGGATTACCTCAACCTCGTTTTCGACATCAGAAGAAAAATGGACGATCAAATCTTCCACCTGGCACAAATAGATCAGTGGCTCGACATGTTCTTCGCTGCACACTCTCGAGCATCGTCCAAAAAGCAATGCCTGACCTGCGTGCGCAGCTACACGTTCCCTGCGAGATGGAGGCACTCCGAGGTCTAGGACAAGCTTCTCAACTCAAAGGTTCCATCATGTTTAAAACTCTACTCTAGTTTTTGTGCTATGGTTATACTACCTCCCTTGTGTTAGCTAGCTATTATGCTGTCATAGTTCTAGTTAGAATAACCAGCTTTCAGGCTGTGATTATCAGTCCCGGTTTCCTTCGGGTGGGACAATGCACTGTTAAATCTGTAAATTTTGCCACCCATGCATACAGTGTGACACATGGACATGGATTCCCAGCTGTCTCGGTTTCCTGCTCAGGTAGGACAGCTGGCATCACTCACAGTCTTGACTTTTGTATTATGATCATAGGAATATAACATGTATTGCCTTTTTTTACTTAAAAAAAAAAAAAACTTAGGAAAATCTCATCGGTCCTCTGTCATACTTCTTGTCCCAAGAAGTAGTGCATCACATTCAGATTCTTCATCTTGAATTCAGAAGTCAAGGATTACTTGTATCCAACAAAAAGGATTTCTGAATAATTCACCAAAATTAGGCTCTCGTCATCAACACTGTAATGATATAGATTTGGATCAACAACAGTCTTGCTGAAATCCAAACTCATCAAACAATTTATCTATCTGCTATAGTTTCCAACACATGGATGGTAGTACAGATGGAAGTGTATTGGGTTTACTAGATCAAGTGTCTCATCATAGACAACTCCCTTTGTTTGTGAGAAACCTTTGGATATAGATATCGTTTTGTATTTCTAGACACTTCCATTAGTTGCATGTTTGATCTTATAGATCCAAATGGAAGTTACCACAAACTTCCCTTATGGTCCCTGAATAATATCTTATGCATCATTATTTAAGATATATTGGTATTCCTCTGTTAGGGCATATTTCCATACCTATTCTCCTGTTGCTTCTCTAAGACAAGGAAACTCAACATCAATAAGGTGCCTCATGACTTGAAGGATAACTTGAAAAACTCTTTTACTTTCTTGGGATGTGCCTTGAGAGGCTTGTATGTTTCTCTGCCTCTTGCAGAGTGAGTCTAGGTAGGAATTTTATGTCCTACTGCAATATCTATGAACATATCAAATGGAGCAACTGGATCAACTTGAATAATGTTTGTCTCCCTCTGAGCTGTTGAAGGGGGGAGAAGGTATTATCTTACAGTCAATCTCCATCTGAGGTTTTCTAGGTTTTTTTGAATGGGTATCTCTTCTTTAAGGACAATATTTCTTCTTTTCATTTCATAATAATCAAATAAATATGGTTTGGACTCCCGTACCAAGGATAATGGTCCAAGTCTTTGAGGGCTCCCATACTAGGGATTTATTCAATAATGCAATCAACTAAAAAATTTGAAATCAATTGATTTACCTAGTTTGTATTCATTCTTTAGTTTTAGAGGAAGTACTTCTCCTCTCTCTTCTCCTCATTCTTTTGAGGTGGGTCTGTATCAATGTCAACGATAGAAGCATATTGTCTTCCCTTATTCCTGGTGGGATAGTTTCTTGCATAGTTTCCATAATTGTCACATTTGAAGCACTGAATTTCTAAAACATCTCTTCTTTTATAAACTAGATTTGATGAAGACTTTTCACCTTCAAATATTTGCCTGAAATTTCTTTTGAATTTTCCTCCTTTCTTTGTATGAAGTGCAAGAGAATGATTTTCTTATGAGGAATCTTCCACTCCTGTATTTCTAAGTCTAAGTTCTTCTTGAGTACAATCTATCCATATATGATCAAAGGTTGGTAGAGATTCTCTTCCATTGATACTTTGAAGGAAAATCTCCCATGATTTTGGAAGGTTGTTGAGAGAGGTTAAGACAAGTTCTCTATCAGACATGATTTCTCCGATGGTCTCTAGTTGTTCTTTAATATCTGATAAATTTATAACGAAGATGGAAACTGTGTCACCTTTCGTCATCTTGGTACTTTGAAGTTGGATCTTCAAGGTAAGAGCTCTAAGGGTGGTGTCACTTTCAAACATTTGTTTTAAAACTTCATACATATCATAGGTCGTCTTCAGGTTGGCAATACGAGGTAAGAGATGATCTCTTACTGAGTAGATGATTAATTTTCTTTCTTTGACATCTTATTCCTTTCTTGTCTTATTCTCTACATCTGTAGTTGTGTCTGGTAGGGTTTTAGTTACCACATCCAAGAGGTCATGTTCTTCAAGGGTGACCTGAAGCCTTGATTTCCAGAAGTTGAAGTTTCTTGCTCCATCAAGCCTATCATCTACTAAGGATCTACTCTTCATTTGATTGGTTTCTTCAAACTCTTGCCAACTGGATTTTGAAAACCTAATGATTAGGTTGAATTAGTAACCTTGGATTATGTTGGACTCATGACTACCAAAAATCAACTTGATAGTTTCACAGAGATTCTTGTTGATTTAAAAATGTTTCTTCATAAATATAAGATCAATATTTTGCAGGAAATTTCGGCACCCTAGAAACCCTAGGGTCAAAAACTCAAAATTATCGGAATTTGATTTTAAGATCTTTTGGATATGTTTTGGAGGTGGACGTACTCTTCTATGCCAAAAATAGCCTCAGCGTCCAAGTATTAAGGGTTGGATCACCAAAGAAAGGAGGGTCATATGAATTTTTCTAGAAACCCTAGGAGGGCCATACGGTTCTGCAAAAGTGAGAGGAGACTTGGTAATGCTTGTGCAATGGGTTATTTCAAGACCTATGCTCTAATACCAAGTTGATTTTTCAATAGTCAAAGTTAAGCATGAAGATAATTCCATTTTATCATTTAACCATAACCATAAATTTTGCAGCAACCAAGATCACAAGAAGAAGCACCATGCACAAGAACACAAGAAGTATCCTGGGAAACCATTATCAACAAAGGAAGAAAACCCAGACAAATCCTTTGATATATTATTCAAGAGAAATAAATTCACCACCAAGAAAGCCTAGCACACAAGAGGGTGCTCAAACCCTATAAGACTAACACCCAAGAGAGGTGTGCACTTTTCCCAAGAAGGTGTATTTGCTGAAATTTCCAAACTCACTTGAAAGATATGATTCCTCAATGGAGAATTTACCTTTACTTATACTAACCTAAACCTGTGAATAGAAGTTTTTATTGGAACAACAAGGCCGACCTCACTATATTATAATATAATTAATATTAACCAAATTAATTATCTTTTACATTAATTACCAGTCACATTAAGGTGGGGCTGACCTGTACCCTTTACATTACAATCAGGGTTACAGGCAAGTCTGAATCTTGAACAATACAGTAAGGGATATCATACACCCACTAGTGCTCATCCACTAGGGTAACATCCATAGGGATGTCCAAATCTCTAGATCACTGCATTATACAGAAGAATCACTTCTCCACATGGTCACCTGTGCTCGTCCACAAACAGGTCCACTCAACAAATCTTCGTTCCAACTGCATTACACATGAGAGTCATCTATATTTTCTCTTCAACTCTTCTTCTTAGAGGAGGCTAATACATAATATTCATTTATTTTCTCATGACGATGCACCCAATACTTTGGGATTTCACACGTTCACCTTGTTCTCAGCCACAGGCACATCTAACTGAACATATTGCCTTTCCCACAGGAGAATCATATGGGGTTATTATCAACTCTCTGAATGGAGGAGGTCATATCTACATTCCAGTTTTGTCTCAGATAGGGACCACATACCCTATTGAGGGGCGTTCTCTCAGGTTTGTAAGCTAGAGAATATTTCACATGGTTGTAATGATCCACATCTCACAGGTTTGTAAGCTGGAGAATGTCTCACATAGCCGCAATCATCAACACAATAGAGATTTCAATACAGGGATATAAATGGTTTTAAGGTATGCCTTTGGATCTTATGTTTTATATTGATTTCCTCAAGCCTCATTATAGAAAACATAAGATTGGTGCCACTATCCCCAGGGAGTATGTTTTAGAACCATATGAGAATTTGTTGAGTGCAATCCAAATGTATTTTACTTGTGAGGGTAGGTTTGAAAGCGTATACCAATACCACATAAGTCTCCTTATGCATTTCACAGGGAAAATCCCCATAAAATTACGCTTTTACCTGTATAGAATCTAGGAAAAATGGAAGACAAAGTCCAAGCCAGGGATGACCAACATAAGAGAAATCTGTTCCATTTCTCCTTGGTGAAGATGTTAGTGGTTGAGGAGATAAGAAAGATAAACATGGACTGGGATTCCTTCTTAACCTCAAAAAAAGTTCCCTTGGATCCCAAAGGAGATACTCCCTTGTGTGCTGAAAGACTGAATTCTAATAACTAAGGGGTGAAAGAAGGAAATACCACTGAAAAAGGAAAAGGAAAAGGAAAAGAGAGTGAGGGTTCATCACTAAGCCAGTCAGTTCTGAAGAAAGGTAGGAAACTACAATTCACTGATGAGCCAAAGGAGACACGAGCTCCTAATAAAATAATCACAAGGTCATAGGCTAGGAGGCTTCCCATACCCATAGTGCAGATCAAGTTTGTTGAAACTGCAACTTAGGAGATGGATGAAGAGCAGGTAAAGTCAGGGGAGAAAGGTTCATAGGTTAGGGAGATGTAGCAACAACTTAGGGAAGCTCAACATGTTATAACTTAGTTTTACCAGGAGAGCAGATAATTGAAGAGGAAGTTAGCAGAGAAGGCTCTTGAGGCACAAACACCACAAACCAAGGAATATCCTAAAAGTGAAATATCCAAGGGAAAGGGATTTTTACAAAGTCCTGAGATTGCAATTACAATCAAGCCTTCAACTCTTGTAACAAGGTATTTGGCCAGGAAAAAGGGTGTAGATGTGCATGGTCAACATGCAATAATGGAAGTACCCCATACATCACCTGGAGAGGGTGAGAAAACTATGAAATGGTTAAACAAATAGTTAAGAGAGGCCCATGACCTAATTATCCAGCTTAGAGAAGAGAATCGGTTAATGGAACAGAGGATAGAAAGGAATTCCCGAGAATGTGTACTCGCCACCAAAATTGTTTGTGAAGAACTTTTAGTTTCCCAATTCAAATTGAAGAAAAATGAACGTTTATCTAATAAAATCCATAATTTAAAGGGACATAATCTGTCATTGAGAAAAGCAATCAAGGATTTAAGATTACAAGTGAAAATTGATGGAGAAGGTAAATATAGAATGAACCTTCTTGCTAAAATGGCATAGATATGAGTAAGGAAGCCTTACAGTTTTGTATTTTTCGGTATTTGATTCTTTAAAGTTTTTTTTATGTCATAAAAGTTGTTGGAAACATGCATTTAATGTTGGAGAAAGTTTTTCACAAGGGTGACAACATAAAACATTTTCTAGGCACATTTGTTTTTTTGACTAGTAAACTGTCATACACAACATTTGCATAGCGAGTTCTTACTACACAAATGTTGTAGACTCATATGATTAAAATAGACATCATGAGGTGAAAGGAATATGAGTTTTGATGTAAATGCAGGTTCCCAGTCATTTGATGCCACCTGGATCTACATGAGTTACAAAAAAATGGAGTTTGCTTTGCAAAGTTGCTACAAAAATGATATAAGTAGCACTTGCACAACAATAGCCCAAATTTTCTACGCAAAGGTGGTAGAGTTGTCCAATGATGCATAGGTTGAATTGAAATACTTTCTAGATGTACTTGGTGATTCATCACAACAACATGGTCGAATTTTTCTCAAGATACATGATTGTAAAAGATATTTTTTTTGTTACATTAAGATTATCAAAATCAGATCTTCTATTTTTATCAAATCATGTAGGAGTTGTTCTCCTTGAGAGCAACCAGATCCATAATTATAGGAAGCAGTAGTTCGAATCCTAGTATCCTAGTGTGGAAATAGGTTCTTATATATTTTGATCATTTTCATGTAAAGAAGCTCGAGTTGGCATAAAGTATAGTTATTTTGATCCTTATTGTAATATTCTTTGAATTTGAGCGAAATACAAATGCATAAGTCCTGAACTTTTTATGAAAAAGATTCTAATGGTAGTGGTAGGAAGTCCATACTCTTATCTTTGTATGTACTTCTTGTGTCCATACTTTCATCTTCATTTTCTTCTGTTTAAATTGGATAATTGAAGGGTCTAGAATTCATCTAATGGTGCTTTAGACTCAAGTTATTTAAACTCTCTTTCTCTTCTTAACTAGGTCACAATTCATCCTTCATGGTGCTCTAATTCTGTTATATGTTTCTTTTCCTCTTCCACCCTACACAACCAAACTCAAAACTAAAATTTCATCACCTAATTTAGCCTTTGTTTCTCTGGAAATTTCTACCTACTAGTCATTGTTTTCATTCATTTTTTAGGGGTTAAATCCATAGCCCAAAATATCCCTTTTCTCCTTGCCAACAAAACTCTATAAAATCCCTTCAAAACATTAAAACCTAGCCATTGACCTACCAAGAAAATCTATCTATTAGAGACTAAGTGACAAGAGAGATCCCTCTCTAAAATGAGTAGGCTAGTATCCAGTTCTAAAGTGGTTTGTGGTTACCTTTGTAGATTTTTTCTTCAGCCCAACAATTTACTCATTGCTAACAATATTTAAGCTTCATTTAAAACTCTCTTCTTTTCTTTATTGTGATATTTGGTTGATGATTGACCATAGATCCTTTAATTCAACATTCAATATTTTTGAAGCTACCACTGCTCAAAATATTCACAAATATAACAATTTTCTCACCTTGAAGTGTTCCCCCATCTCTCTC
>JZKD02S0547469.1:0-11582 GCA_000966675.3 Picea glauca | reverse complement strand
ATGTGTTTTGTTGTGTTTTAAGGTTTATATATAGTGCATGCAAATATATTTGGGACTATAACCAACTCAACAATTGTATTCAACAATATAATGGACGATACAAGAAAATATGCGGAAACTCAAAAAATATCTTCAGCTAGATCTATATAGATGAGGATCTTAATTGGATTACAAAACAAATACTAATAAATACCAATAAGTAGATGGATCTGGTAGTTGTAATGAATTTTTGTTGCATGTGCGAAATACAGCGTTGCATGCAACCAAAAATACGTTGTCAAACTGTTGCAGAAGACTAGATAACTGACTCTGGTGGTTATACTCGTCGGAACTGGCTAAGATCTATCTCATATGGATCACCCTGCTCCCTAGAACCCTCTCCCAGCCTAGGAGATGAAACATTGGCTTATTATTACTCAATCGAAACCCCGAATGGATGTCCAAACCCCCTACAAAGATCCAGTCACTTCTATCAGTCAATGAAATTCCCATCCATGTAATCCCAGGGTCCCACACTAATCTCTGAAAGGGATCATCATGTTGATGTTGCACCACTGTGGCCATGATTGTTTTCCCAATGTACACATACTTAATTCCCCACTCCTGGAACCCCATGCTAAAATACCTATAAAGACTGGGCTTGCCATCAAGAAGAAGAATTTGTAAAGGTGCGGAACCAAAGTATGCAAATCCACCGCCATACTCCATCCTCAGTACCAAAAGAGAGAAATTGTCTCACCATATAGAATTAATCCTAGAAATCCCTCACATGACAATCCAAGAATGAAGTAGACCACTCACTAGTGCAACCCAGTACATCAAGAAGTGAAGCAAACTATAGACCAAATGAATCCCCAGATCCCATAGCCGATTTGGAAGTCCACCACTTCCAATTCCCACTGACTGCTATTGTGCCATACTGATAACTATCAGAATCTAGCTGAGCAAGTATATTGAACCTTGTATGCCACCAACTGATGAAAACTAGATACTAGTTATCAACTATGTGCCTACTAATTTGTCTTGTTGTTGCCATCCCGCACAAAGAAATCTACATTCCTCAATCCTAACAATGTATGCAAGCAAATCCTAGAGTTTAGACACCCCACTTAAAAATAGCCTCGTCTCTTGTGGTGCCTCAAACTCATACAAATTCTCAAAATTCCCTGCCCAAGATGTATCATATGTCACCCTCATGACCATATCCCTAAATGTGGACTCAGAGACTAAATATGGGCCATCTCTATAGTATGTCATGTATGTTGGTTGTGGAGCCTGATTATCTTCATGATTCATAGGTCCTTGCTTTCAACCATGTTCATACCCCATGAAGACTTTACACCCCATAATTATGTACACTCTTCCATGTGGGGGAGTGCAAAGGGGGGTTACCCCCTCTGGGAAAAGTTGCCTTGTAAATGTATATTATAATTTCATTGTAAATCTGGACCATTCATTATAAGGTCACATATCTAACGGTAGAAATTATGTTAGGATTTTTTTCCCTAGAAGGCAACCCTCTGTTATGAGGGAAATGTATTGCAGCTAAGCATTATGGAGAATATTGTATTCTGAGATAGGAGACTGTGAGAGAAAGAAGAGGAAGTTACAATGGATTTTTTGTAGGTTGTATCCCTTCATTTGATGGATAATAATAAAGGAAGGACCTGGCAATTTCTCTGGCGGACGTAGCCCACATTGGGTGAACCATGTATATCTGTGTCTCTATTGTATTGTGTATCTTTTGTATTTTATTTCTGCAATTGTTTTATTTTATTACTCCACGGTTTGTTTTTCTAACAATGTCATCCCTCAATCTACCTTTGTCAACCTGTGCATTGTCCACATGCCCCGAATGGAGAATATTATTCATATTTATAACATCCTAGGTCTCATCCAACTACCTCACATAATCCTCCCATGTCCTGATGTACCTTATGAGAGAATCAAGGAATGGTAGCAAAAACATCCACGATTGTATACCTAACTGGAAAGTGTCACATACATTGGTCAATCCCAAGGGTATGACCAAGAACTCATCCATGCACACCGGTGGACTATCTGAGCAATCACTCGGACTCCACTCTACTCCCATTCCATCATACACATCCAAAGGTGTCTCCTCACACTGATGGTCAACCCTACTATCTCCATCATCACAGGTACTATGGTTGTTGATGATCTGATATCCAAAATCCACGCACTATTGAAACGAAGAGAAACACTTTCCACTGAAAACTCCATGCTCCATCAAGTATGCCTTTTCCCTGCAGTCCAATGCATCCCCATGTGTGTCACTGTACACCTCTGCATGCCACTGTATATTATTTCTCATCTGTGTATGCCCTTGTATACCGGTGCATACTCCTATGTCCTTCGATACCATATTGTATCCTGGATGTATCACTGTATCAACCAATCCATGAGTATCAATTAACCCTGGATATTGTATAGATGTGTCCTCATCATGGGTGTCAACTAAACCTGGATCCCAAATGGATGTTTCCTCACCTGAAATGTACTTGTCCCCACAATCCATGAGTGTATGCTCAATTGTCTCATCATGAGAGATCAAGAATCTCACCAAAGGTGGTGGCTCCCGCAACACATGTTCATGTTCATACCTCCCTACAATATCTTATAAGTTTGAATGCCCCTCATGCTCACCCATCACATGAGGCTCCTCCATCAATTCGACAATGTCACTAACAACCTCATGAGAGAAGGCTGATGTATATGACTGACTGTCTATTGAAATGGATGAAAGAGATGCCTGACTCCACTCCTTCCTAAGTTGCTCTACCTGTAACTCATATTTTTAAGGACCATCTGTGTGTTCTCCAAGGAGTCTTGTGTTCACCAACTCATGGGTAAGTCTGTCTACCTCGCGATATTTCCCTTCTAATGCACCCTGGTACAGGACACCCACTACGAGAAGATAATCCCTATCTACGAGAAGGTGTAGGTAGTTAGACTTCATTACTACCATTGCTTCTCTAATCTCCTGAAAATCTGCAAGGGGTGGATTTCCTCCCAAACTATCATCTGACCCTGAAGCTCTCCAACAACAATTTGCCACCAAGGTATGAGTGTCCTCAAAAATATTTATGGCTTCCACAATCATGTCCTCACTCACCTTCAATTTCCCTATCAAATGATGTGGCTCATGGGAACAATCATCCTCAATCAAATTTTATGATTTGTCTTCTTCCTCATTCTTCTCAAAATCAACTCTTTCCTTTGTAAGTAACTCCTGAGAAGGGAGATTAGCCTCCAAAGGTAACTCTTCCAATGTTAATCCCTCATCATACTTAGGTGTAATTACACCCAATAGTCATAAGCGTCATAAAAATGATAAAATTTTGGCGTTTATCAGGAAACTGTATCGCATGGGCTATTATCATGACCATCACATATGCTAATGTCATTAACCTCATAGGCTAGCTCTAATGGTGTATAAAATGTTGTCGCCCTATCATCCCCATTGCACACATCCCTGTCATAAATAGATGCATGCTCATCCAAAAGGTCAATCTTTCCTTCATGATCCTTCAATTTCTTCTGTGTTCTTTTAAAGGAATCCCCATCTGCTGCTAATTGGGACTCATACCACTCAAGATGTTTGATGGTGAAAAATTCTTTGAATGTCATGGAGGTGTAAAATTCCTCACCAAGCGCCATATACTCCCTCAAACAATATTTAAACGCCTCATATTTTTCCCACTGATTTTCCAAATCTTGATCCCACTGAATTTCCATCTGAAATTTCTTCTCACTGAATACCCTTAGGCTAGCAAGAAAACTAGCTCTAATACCATTATAATATCCCCAGATCTTTGGATCGAGATATAAACTACTAACTCTATGGATATTTTTTGCATATCTGATGTGCTAAGGTTTATGGGTGAGTTTTCAAGGTTTTTGGATGTGTTTTTTTGTGTTTTAAGGTTTATATATAGTGCATGCAAATAGTTTCAGGACTATAACTAGCTGACCAATTTTATTGAGAAATATAATGGACAATACAAGACAATATGCGGAAAATCAACAAATATCTTCAGCTAGATCTATATAGATGAGGATGTTAATTGGAATACAAACAAAATACTGATAAATATCAATAAGTATATGGATTTGGTAGTTGCAATGAAGATCTGTTGCATGCACGAAATGCAACGCTGCTTGCAACCAAAAATACGTTGCTAAATTGTTGTAGAAGATTGGATAACTCACCCTAGTGGCTATACTTGTCGGAACTGGTTGATATCTATCTCATATGGGTCACCTTTCTCCCTAGCACACTCTCCCATCCACTGAGATGAAACTATGTCTCACTGTTGCTCAGTCGAAACCCTTGATGGATGTTCAGACCCCCATGCACTACAACTGAAAAACTGGCACGATCTAAGATATTTACCCATTGAGAAAGTGTGAGATTTGTTTCACTGGAAGTGCCATGGTCTCCTCTCAAATGGGTCGGAAGGAATTTAGATCTTCCAATATGGTTGGGCCTAGCAACCCAGAATACTGATAAATCCTTCCCAAAAACCTCACGCTACAACTGTTGCAACTAGAAAATTTGTGCCCTAGATGATATAGGACTTCTTTGTTGATATAATATGATCTTGTAGCTCAATGAATAACCTATGTGGTCCTCCTGACGGACTAGGGTGTGTCTTTCAACACCGAAATATGTCATTGGTGATGGTTTCATCCAGAAAGCTACCAAACAAGAAGGAAGTCGCATGACTCCTATCTAGGTTCTAATTTCCAATTCACAATATGTAATAATGAGATAATATGAGACCCTATCTCTCTTTTATACCCCTTTTCACCTTTTTCCCTTCAAGTGACGTTTAATTCATCTTTAATGTTTTCCCATAAATCACTTTATTAATTTAATGAACATTTTTACTCCAAAAAGTGATTAATTCGCCTTTATAATTTTTCTAGCCACTGAAAAACACTTTTCTTCATCCCATCTTGTAGATATTTTCACCTCGGTTCCAACGAGCTATTACACTAAGGTATTTCTCCGAGAAACAAGCTCCAAATAGTACCTTTAGTGTAATTAATTAAAATATGTCCATTAATAACCTTGTTTTACGAAAATTGTCAGAATGCAATGAATCCAAGAATAAGTTGTTTGGAAATTATCCTGATGATGAATAATGGTAAATAAACTAAGTTGGGCCCCACAAAACTCATCCAAACCCTCTAAGCTCATTGATAACATAGTGTCACCCCTATGACTTGGCTGACTCAAGCCTCCTGAAGTGACTCTAACCGCATATTAAAGGAATCCAAATATGGAGACATGACACTGACTTCACCAACACCTCATTTATTTTTTATCTTTACCACAATTAAGGGTCGACTTGATATTATTTTGTTACTTTAATTTTAATTTATTTTATGGCCAACTTGAGGGGATTTTCTTCCCTACTTCCATTTCAATTTTAGAGTCGACTTGAGGGGATTTTCCTCCTTATTTCTGAGGCTTCTTCATTTTCTTTTGGGGCTTCGTCAAGGCTTCTTCTTTTGAGGGTTAACCCATGCAATGGGGAAAATACACTTGATCATATTTAAGAGGGAATATCTCCTCAATCGTGAGGACCATGTGGCATGCCACCTATCATTGGAAATGGCTTGAAGAGGGCTATCAATTCATGGAGGTTTTGAATGCATTTGCAATTCCCTTCATACTCGTTTCCCTTAGTAAAATGCGAGGCTTCTTGGCTATTCATTTGAGCTTCCTTTCCTCTCTTCTGGGGTTTCTTGTCCATTGGTGTTTCCTATTGTAATACACTGATGTATATTAAAAGTGTTCATGTCAAAGCTCCTTTAAGTCTCTTTTCCTTTTCTTCTCTACTACTTCCAAGCAGAATGTGTTCTTCATGTTGATCACCAACGAATGACTTTGACATCAATGGAAACACCATTCAACAGTTTCAACCCTACAAGGCAATGTTATCATGAATAAAATAGATTTGAAAGTGATATCTATATATACAACAACAAATCATCCCTATCTTCTTCAACGTTAATTTTAAATCACTTAATAGTTTCATCCTTGACTTATGTCAAATTAGCAAGACACACTAGTATTGGAAATTACCAAACCATGAAGAAATAGATGGTTGAAAATAAAATATGGAATAAAGAAAATTTTGGATGGATAAAAACTTCATATATGTGTATAAAGATGAAGTTCATGTACATACCATATCCTTATCCCAAGGCTACTATTGTCCTCTATCTCTCAAAAACCCTAGATATGGAAAACCAAGAAAACCTAGCCAACACTAAGGAGCTCAAAAAACCAAGTATCACATTAGCATGTCCTCGAAGGAAAAATGTCTCCTCTTCTTTTTCATTTCAATAGTACAACCTAGGGTTTCATCATATAAAACCTAATCTCTTAGTATCAAAGGGATAAAACCCTAACCCTAGTATTCAAGATGCTAGAAAATCTCCTAGAAACCCTAACAACTCTAAGACAAGAGAAATAAAGTACGAATGAAAATTCACAAGAGAAAGGAACATTAGTATGCTTCTCTTAATCGCATCTCTAACTTAATAAAATGAAAAGAATGAGAATGATGGAAGGATTCTCTCCTTCCTTTATATATATGAGAGGTAAGGGAGGCCAACAATTTATATATGGGGCCTAATCCATTACATGCAACCTACAAAGCCATAAGTAGGCTCACACATGTGGATCACTTCACTCCAAGGTTACACTTGTCAATATCCAAGGTGATGTTGTACACAAGAAAGGATCTAATGCAAAGGTTCCCCACAAGATGTGTTCAATGCTCCTCCTCCAATCCTCCAAGGACTCCCATTCTCATCCTAATCCATGTGCCCCATTGGGTCCACTCCTTTTGCATGAGCGTTGTTGCAACCCAAGCATCCCTAAATCAACTCCACACCTCCATGCAAACATACAATATACCCCATGTTATTTAGCACTCAATTCCCTCCTCTTGAATGTTAAATTATCCTCCCCCAATGTAGGGTGTTCTCTAAGCAAGAAAGCTCCTCCATATGGCCAACGTTTAGAATGTCACCAAGCCATCTGAAGTTATCCAATGCCCTAAGGAATAAATTCATGTAAGAACCCAACTAAGGCCAAGCAACCACCGAGTAATCCATCCCTAATGTGAAAATCCATCACATACCATTGGGGGGGTAATCATACATCATGTATCCCAAATCTCATGAAGCACCCCCAAACATGGTGTAAACACTTTCAAAGTAGCCTCAAAATCTATCACACGTGTGATTAGAGAAGGTAACATGACCACTTCCAAGTCCATAATTGTCACGAAGGTGATTGTTGTCACAAGTAGAGGCATCCTTGTTGGGGCTCTTACCGACTCATATTTTATTGCTACTATGCTTTGCAACTTGTTATTTCCTTTGTGTTTCCTTGTTGCCTCATGTTGACTATTTGCTATAGTGCATTGTTCACCATCACTTTTTGTTTCCCATTTCTAAAGTTCCTAAAGCATTCCAACCATTTCCATTTGAGGGGAGGCCCACACTATGGTGGCAATCAAGTATGTCCCACATACTATGATTTTTTTTCATAATTATGTTCCCATGTGTGCTTGTGATTTGACTTACTTGCCATTTGACATTGGCCAACTCTTGTGATTCTTTCATAAAAGATACATATAAAAAGTTGGTGGGGGGGGGATAAAAGATTATGTTTAGACAAGATTTATTTGGCCCACATTTGAGACAACTTTAGTGTCTTTGTTAGTTGACCCACTTGTCTATTTCTACCATCTTTTCTAGCTACCATTTTGATTTCCCATTATACTCTTTATACTCTTTGGGTTGTGATGTGTCTCATGGGTACTATTGATTTCAACTTACTTTTGTTTGTCTTAGGATTTTACATCAAAATCCCCATAAGTTTGGGATGTGGCCATTATAACCCTTGACTAGAGAAATTTGCATCAATCCATTTTAGTTTAAAAACTATATTGAGTTATTCCTCTATAATTGACTCAAAGCCATCCATTTATGTCCTTCCACCTAGCTACCATGGTCATTGAGTTTTGCCTTCCCATCAACATGAAAAAATGAGTTCTAATTTGATACACTATCATGTCACAACATGTACTTCCTTTCATCCCCATGCTGACATCAAATGAGACAGCTTTCCTTGGTCCTAAGATTATGGTTGCTACCCAAGTTAGTGTTTTTCTTGGCTCCATGTTAAGGAAAGTGTTGTTTCACCTCATATGCCTAGCCATTACTTTCATTCAATTCTAATTTTCCATCCTATATTAGTGATCTTTATACCTCATGTTGATTAAAAGGACCCCTCGTTTCCCTTTTACAACAGGTCTTCCCCTATCAACCATGACACCTTTATTTTATGGGGGTTTAGTCTAAAGGATTAGTACATTGGTTGACATTTACATTGTGATGGTTTACCTCACATTCAACAGCAGATTCTCATCATTGATCCTTTAATGAATGATTCCTTTTGGTGAGTAACTTAGACTCATGTATTCACACCATGTAGGATTGTATTAATACCTTCATATTTGTTTTCATCATTTGTGGGATACCTTGCTTTTGGTAGTGATTACCTCCATTGATTATTGAATATATGGTTTCTCCCATGCTCAACTTTAACACCTTATCGCATAGTGAAGAATCAACTTAGTGGTGTTGGTGTTCTAGATACAGCTAAAGGCCGTGGTCATTTGTAGCTCTTCTATTTTATATATGATCCCTTTCCATGACCATTTCCCCCACAACTTTGAGCCTCATCTTCCACAATTGTATTCCCCCACTAAGCAACCTTATTCCATCCTAATTTTCATATGGAAGAAACCACTTTACTTAGCCATGGTCCCATTTTAGTTCATTGGATTCATATAGGAGCATGAGTATGCTCAACTCATGCTTGAAAGGATTGTATATGTCACAGAGTTTTTTTCGTTTTTGCAAATGGTTTCCTTTCTTTTGTCTGATAAGTGACCTCCTCATATGGTTATCCTCATTCTCTTCTAAGAAACAAAATGTGATATGTATATGCCATGTGTTGCTCTCCTAAGCCTAACCTCATAAATCAAGTGGCATATGTTAACATGCCACTTTTTCCTCTTGCCACACTTATTGTTGTTTGTTGAATACAATTCAAATCATCCTGAATTATAGCTTTTAACCTTGATAACCTCAATCATGTAGCTCAAAAAATATTGAAGGAAAGGCCCATTTTTTCAAATTAAGCTAAAGTCAAACCACATCTTAACTCAGTTTGAACTACAAGGCCCAAACACTTAATGCTCCCCTCTATATCATATCATACACTTAACCCTTTGAAAATCACACAACCCATTGAAAATTTTGAAAAAGAGAAAATCAACAACTCATTTATGTTTAGTCGGCACATGTTTACTCTTGGTTAGGTGGCACCTTTTTTAGTTGAGCTAACCAATTGAATTTGTGAGCCCTTATCCTCCCTTGAGTTATTACAGTCACATAAGAAGGGGCTCTTCATTTAACCTCAAAATTCATCTCCTCCTCCATTTTCACAAACCATCACATTGATTAGTTATGCTACTTGAGCTCCTTTACGATTTAAGTTCCCATTTACACCCATCCTGTCTTGCAATATCATAATATTGCTTCCTTGAATCTATGTCTCCATAGATTGATTGCACAAGAGGTTATGTTGTAAAAATTGTTGTAGATTGAAGAGAGTCCTAGTTGAGGAAAGAACCACAAGGAGGAATGATTTGAGGCCATTTTCAACATATTTGAGGTGAAATGATTATGATTATGTAATCCTTTTCTTAACTCAATTAATATAAAAATTTATTTTACTTTTACCCAAAAAAAATGTGTCTCTTTATGCATGTTTTTTTATGGATTTTGGGCAATCTAACTGTTGGATTCACCATTAGTAGGAAATAGCATAATATTTGTGGTTTTTATGACATGTGTAGGACCATTGCAAGGTATAATTGATAATTATATTCTCCTTCTACTACTCAGCCACAAAACCATAGATTGTATAAGGAGCATTGCACATGCATGCTTCACATTTCTTCTTGAATCTAATTCATCTTGGATTGCTTGATTGTTTATGGGATAGAATCAAGTACAATAGAATAGTCCTTTGTTTTCCATTTTGTCTATCTTAGTGAACCAAGCCACTATTGAGGTTGTGTTTAGTCCCACTACGCACAAACTACCCAGCACTAGAACTCACTATCATTAACATCATTGGCATCCGGGGGGTTTTGAGTGTTAGTACAATCTCTAGAATAATCAAAACTATTGTCACCAACTATTTATCTAACTCTTTTGTTCATTTCCAAAACTGATCTAGGTGGATATCGGTGTCCACCTACCTTTTCCGACTGACTCAGAACAGTTTTCTGGCAATTTACTATTTTTAGCAGGTTGTGACTTCCGAGGCCATTTTGAGGGCCTAAATGAAGGTTTTTCAAGATTGAGATTCTCAATGATATTTTAAGGCATTATTGAGCCCCCAAAATGAATCTCCTCGACGATACATTTCCAACGAGATATCATATGCCTAAAACGGAGATCGTATGCAAAAGTTATGACCCTGGGAAGTTGATGTACTCACTTACCCAAACGGAGCCCACGTGACTTTTGGCGCTTCATCTCCTAGGGTTAGGTTTTTTTATGTCTAGGGTTCTTGGCATTCCTGTTTATTGTAAAAATGCCTTCAAAGCCTCATTGTAATCATCTTCTTGCAAATGCAAGTAGTTGTCACATCTCTTCTCAGAGATAAGTTGCCACCATTCTAGCGAGTCTTACACTCTGTATTTTTACAGTCTCTGTACATTCCTTTCATTAATAGAAATCATGTATTACTATATATCTATGTTTATGGTTGCATCTCTAATACATTTTTGTTGTATTATTGAATATCTGTGATATCTCTGTGCATTTCTTTATTATATCTTCGATCTCATTTCGTTCCGAAAATAATCTGGATCAGTGGTATCAGAGCAAGTTGTTCTTGATCATTTTTTTCAGTGCATGTCCCCGATGAGGTCCGGGTATAGCAAGTTTATTCTCGAGCTTGTCTCTCTTGAGGGAAATCGCTCTATCACACCCAAGAAACCCTCAATGGTGGAAGAAAATAAAAATGATGGAGCAGACGATCCTATCAGTCTGTTGCTTGAGCAAGCTCTCACGTGACAAAGGGACGAAATGATGGAGAATTTTTCCCACATACTTCAATGTCTGCCGATAGCAACAGGCGCATCTTCATCAAGCGGCCACTTTGGAGGCACCTCACCTTTCAAGGTACAAGTTAATTTTGATATTCCTATATTTGAAGGACAGATAGATGCAGAAGCCCTAGAAAAATGGTTGAATCTGCTAGAAGGTTGTTTCTCTGTTCACAAATTTTCTGACAAAGAAAAGATCACCTCCGCACTCCTTAAATCTCTCCCCTGTGTCAAACATTGGTGGGAAACTTATTGGGAGCAGAGTTCCACAGAGGAGTCTGAAATATATGGGGTCGATCCCACTTGGGATTTTTTTTTCGATGCGGTAAAGGAATAGTATTA
>JZKD02S0547447.1:0-16473 GCA_000966675.3 Picea glauca | reverse complement strand
TAGATTAGTACTTCTAAAATAGTTTATTTTCATTCTTTAACCTTGGTTCTCAATTATCATTCAATTTATAGGGGATAACCTCAACCTTGCTTGACTCTTATATTATAGTTAATTTTTTCTCACCAATCTTCATTGTTCCTAACTTGGAAAAAAATAACAACTATTAGAAAAACTGGAATTTCACAGCTTCATACAAATCTTTCATAAATTATCTATCTATCTGTAATTTAAAAGTTAATTTGATTTCTTGTATTTCATATTCTTACAATATATTCAAATTAATCATATAAATACTTCAATTAAATTGTTGTTTTTCCATATTTATATTCTCATTAACACATTATGAAAAACTATAATTAATTTTAATTTAACATATTATTTCTTTTTATATTAAGATATCACTATTTTCTTCCTTTAAACATGAATAGACTTACTTAAACATGAATAAAAAGGCTAATACCAAGAAACAAAACAAAGTTGTATATGAATGTAAAATTTGAAAAAGTAATACTCAAAGGAAATTTAAAATTAAAATTAGTGATTGATTTTATATGCAATAAAAATAAATTTAAAAAAATAAATATATACTCAAAGTCAAAATGTTTATTAACAATTTCAAAGAAAAAATAAGATTAAGATAATGTTGTAATTAGCAAACCACTTTTCAAACTTAACTCTAACACAGGAATAAAGAAATTAGATTCTACCTAGAAGTCCATAGAGAGACTATATTCAACGGTTAGTTTAATTGCATGGAAAATATATATTAACAATTGTTCAATGAAAGTGCAAAGATACATTGTAAATGTTTGTGTGAAAAATAGTTGATTAGATAATTTCTATAATTAAATCATGGAATATATTCTAAATTTTGTGACTATGTGCATTATTAGGTAGGACTTAGCATTTCTATCAATGAATGCATATAGACATATACAAATTAGTTCAATTATACATAAATTTTATTGAAAAATAATTTTGCATGATTTCAAAAGTATGCATTCAACGATGTTCAACTTAAATGCATTATGGATATTGATCAGTTGTATATATATAAAGTAAGTAGGAAGATATGAAAAAATAAAAAATATATATAATAATCATATCCTCCTCTATGTAGGGATACCAAAAAGATTTATAATATTTTATTCTCTTATACCTATTTCTATGATAGCCATTGGCTCCCCATAAATACATTATTTTTAAAATAGGCAACGATGTCTATAAATTCAACCAAAATCCAAACACAGTTGTAGCTGAACCCAATCTGTAATAAATTCCATGGTGACTTTGTATTTCAGAATTTCTAGATGCCCATTCAAGAAACTACATGTGCATTTCTGAGCTCACAAACTTCAAAGGCAAATGGCGCACCCTAAGCAACATCTAGAGTTAGTTCAGGGCTTAGTGCTTTGCCCATAAATTTCATTTCAAAAGTTTAAGATCAATTTTAATGAGATGCAATTTTTAATTCTAAAGCTCTTTTCCTTTCTATAATGGAAATGCTTGTTAGTTTTTTAATTTATTGGAGGATTTTTATCTTGGTTCCTCACAGCACACTAGTATTGCAAATCACGTTGGTTGAAAATATCAGTTTATGAGAAACTTTGGTTGGATTATTTAATGCAGAATACGGTGCATCTTTAATGTATAAAATCTTTCATATGCTCATTCAAACAAGATTTTTATAGTATTCCTAGTTGTTCTTTAAAAACTTGCATATTACGAGGTCATTTCATGCTTACTGGTATATTGAATTATGTAAATTGATTCAGTGTCATTTGATTTATTAAATTTATGGTACCTTAAAAACATCTCATAAATGGTTTTACAAAATTAAAAAGAGTACAAAGACCCGTTGGGCTTCAAAATCTAAGTGTGCTACTACATGTGATGAGTGGATAGTTTAACTTCTAATGGTGGTTGTGGTTATGTGTATCATAATAGTTTCTTTATTTCATAAAANAATAGTTATTTAATTTAATGTCATTATATAATGTTTAACCATTTTTCAAAGTGAATTCTTTGTTTTGCAAGAAGATAACTTGATTAAATGATTCAATCAATTGTTATGTAATTTGCTTAATATTTTAAATTGATTTTTTTAGATATATATTTTTTAAATTTATTCTTAAATACTTTACTAAATGTTTCATTCATTTTAATAAAATTAAAATAATTATAATTAAATATAATAAAATAGTTAGTCCTCCAATTTTATATAGTGATAGTATCATGCATATTGCATATTAAATAGTAAACTCAATTATTATTATTAACAAGTTTTTTAATAAAGTTATTTTGAGGTCTATGAATTTGACATCTACATTTAAACACAAGAAAAAAGATTTGAACTTTAAAATTCTTACAAGTAATAAAAATAAATTTACTAATTTATTATAGATTAGTACTTCTAAAATAGTTTATTTTCATTCTTTAACTTTGGTCCTCAATTATCATTCAATTTATAGGGGATAATCTCAACCTTGCTTGACTCTTATATTATAGCTAATTTCTTCCCACCAATCTTCATTGTTCCTAACTTGGAAAAAAATAACAATTATTAGAAAAACTGGAATTTTACATCTCCATACAAATCTTCCATAAATTATCTATCTATCTGTAATTTAAAAGTTAATTTGATTTCTTGTATTTCATATTCTTACAATATATTCAAATTAGTCATATAAATACTTCAATTAAATTGTTGTTTTTCCATATTTATATTCTCATTAACACATTATGAAAAACTATAATTAATTTTAATCTAACATATTATTTCTTTTTATATTAAGATATCACTATTTTCTTCCTTTAAACATGAATAGACTTACTTAAACATGAATAAAAAAGCTAATACCAAGAAACAAAACAAAGTTGTATATGAATGTAAAATTTGAAAAAGTAATACTCAAAAGAAATTTAAAATTAAAATTAGTGATTGATTTTATATGCAATAAAAATAAATTTAAAAAGATAAATATATACTCAAAGTCAAAATGTTTATTAACAACTTCAAAGAAAAAATAAGATTAAGATAATGTTGTAACTAGCAAACCACTTTTCAAACTTAACTTTAACAAACGAATAAAGAAATTAGATTCTACCTAGAAGTCCATAGAGAGACTATATTCAACGGTTAGTTTTATTGCATGGAAAATATATATTAACAATTGTTCAATGAAAGTGCAAAGATACATTGTAAATGTTTGTGTGAAAAATAGTTGATTAGATAATTTCTATAATTAAATCATGGAATATATTCTAAATTTTGTGACTATGTGCATTATTAGGTAGGACTTAGCATTTCTATCAATGAATGCATATAGACATATACAAATTAGTTCAATTATACATAAATTTTATTGAAAAATAATTTTGCATGATTTCAAAAGTATGCATTCAACGATGTTCAACTTAAATGCATTATGGATATTGATCAGTTGTATATATATAAAGTAAGTAGGAAGATATGAAAAAATAAAAAATATATATAATAATCATATCCTCCTCTATGTAGGGATACCAAAAAGATTTATAATATTTTATTCTCTTATACCTATTTCTATGATAGCCATTGGCTCCCCATAAATACATTATTTTTAAAATAGGCAACGATGTCTATAAATTCAACCAAAATCCAAACACAGTTGTAGCTGAACCCAATCTGTAATAAATTCCATGGTGACTTTGTATTTCAGAATTTCTAGATGCCCATTCAAGAAACTACATGTGCATTTCTGAGCTCACAAACTTCAAAGGCAAATGGCGCACCCTAAGCAACATCTAGAGTTAGTTCAGGGCTTAGTGCTTTGCCCATAAATTTCATTTCAAAAGTTTAAGATCAATTTTAATGAGATGCAATTTTTAATTCTAAAGCTCTTTTCCTTTCTATAATGGAAATGCTTGTTAGTTTTTTAATTTATTGGAGGATTTTTATCTTGGTTCCTCACAGCACACTAGTATTGCAAATCACGTTGGTTGAAAATATCAGTTTATGAGAAACTTTGGTTGGATTATTTAATGCAGAATACGGTGCATCTTTAATGTATAAAATCTTTCATATGCTCATTCAAACAAGATTTTTATAGTATTCCTAGTTGTTCTTTAAAAACTTGCATATTACGAGGTCATTTCATGCTTACTGGTATATTGAATTATGTAAATTGATTCAGTGTCATTTGATTTATTAAATTTATGGTACCTTAAAAACATCTCATAAATGGTTTTACAAAATTAAAAAGAGTACAAAGACCCGTTGGGCTTCAAAATCTAAGTGTGCTACTACATGTGATGAGTGGATAGTTTAACTTCTAATGGTGGTTGTGGTTATGTGTATCATAATAGTTTCTTTATTTCATAAAANAATTGGGCACCTTAGGTCCGTTTTCGTCCAATGCTGCAGTCTAATTGTTTCCAGAATGTTGTGGCAGCTTTGAGTCCAACAGTGTTGCCAGGGGAGCTCGACATTCCTGAAGATCCTTCTATTCCTTTCCTTCCAGATTTTCCAGAGTATAAAAATTGGGAGCAATTTCCATATACGGTTGAGAATGGGTGACTGGAAATCCACTTCTCTCCATTCTTTGATGGTGGTGTTGATGCTATCCCTCTTTCGATCCGTGGTGCGCATGATTGACACACATTGATCCAAAACTTGGGTGGTGAAAGGGAAGATGTTAAGGAGATGATTTATTGTTTCTGCCTCCTCCCTACACAGAGGGAAAATGGACAGGCCAATGAACCCCCTTTTGGTAAGGTTGTCCTAGGTAAGAATGCTTTCATGCATGACCAACCATAGGAAGAAGCTGATTTTTGGCCAATGATTTAGGGACAAGATTTTGTTCCAATATTTCCTCAGTGGGAAGAGATCGGAATAAGTCTTAACGACATAGGATTCTTGGATGTTGAAGGTGCCCCTTGCTGAATGTCCCCAACGAAGGATGTCCTCTCTTGGCAGAATGGGGATTTTTCGCGTGTTGATTAGGTTGTACCAAGGCTGAAGATCCACCTGTGCATCGATATGTAGGTCCTCTTCCGTAGATTTCCAGCATCTCCATTTGGTTTCCACTGGATTGTGCGTCCAGTAGTCTTCCACTTTTGTCAGTCTCGCCTGAGTAGATGGGGTGTTGAACGTGTCAACCCAAGCCTCTTGCGCCAAAATAGGTAACTGTTTCCACGAATCATTCCAGAAGAAGTTTGTTTGACCATTTCGGATTTCCCAAAAGGCGTGATTGATTACAAGGTGTCGATTTTTCTTGGTTGTTGTCCAGATGAGGGAGCATGGGGTGTCTTCGTTCCATCTGATGAGGTTTCTTTCCGTTGTGTTAGGAGTGTACTTTCTTCTCCGGAGCTTGGCCCAAAGGTATTGAGGCCTTTTCAGCCATCTCCACCAGATCTTAGCACTTAGAATTTTGTTCATGATTGAAGGGTCCCTTATTCCCAGACCCACTTGAGCCTTGGGTCTATAGAGCTTTTCCCAGCTGATCAGCACCAAATTTTTCCCTATTTTGAGCCCTTGCAAGAGAAAGTTTCTTTGCAAGGTTTTGATGGCACTAAGGATGAAATTTGGGGCGGCTATGGCTGAGAAGGTATAAACTGGAAAGGCTTGAAACACAGACTTAAGGAGTATGAGGTGACTGGGGAGATTGAGAGCATGGTAGGTCAAAGAGGAGAGTCTTTTCGAGAAGGAAGTGAGGAGGTTTTCCCACAAACTGTTCCGGAGGGCGTTGTCTAACAGGAGGATGCCTAGGAACTTGGACGGAAGGGAGATTTGGGTGAAACTCAATATTTCGGAGATGTGGCATTGAATCAAAATCGGGGTGTTGAAAAAGAGTATTTGGGACTTGTCCTTGTTAATGTCCATTCCTGAAGCATCATAGAAAGTTTGAAGGATGGAAAGGAAGGAGTGGGCCTCCATGACTGTGTGGGATCCCATCATCAGAGTTTCATCGACAAATTGGCTTTGAGAGACCAGAGGATTGATGCCATGTAAAGAAAGTCCTCCTAGATATTTGTTTGCTATAGAGGCCTGGATAGATCGACTGAGACCTTCTCCCATGATAATGAAAAGAAATGGGGACATAGGATCTCCTTGCTTGATTCCTCTAGTGGGGGAGGAAGGACGAGAAGGGACTCTATTGACGAGGATTGAGAAGAAGGTAGAAGAGGTGAGATTCATGATCCAATCTACCCAAGAGGGATCAAAACCAAAGGCTAGGAGCATCGATCGCATATATTCCCAACTTATCTTGTCAAAAGATTTAGAGAGATCCAGTTTTAAGAGCATACCTGAAGTACGGGTCTTCTGCAAGGAGTGGATCACTTCATGCACTAAGATGGCGCTATCCAGGATTTGTCTACCTTCCACGTACCCTGTTTGCTCTGATGAAATGATGAGGGGGAGGATAGGCTTGAGTCTTCTTGCTATAACCTTAGTTAAAATCTTGTAGATGACATTGCAGAGAGAGATTGGTCTGAATTGCTTGGGATGGTTGACAAGATCTTCTTTGGGGATTAGGGTGAGGAACGTTGTGTTAAGGGCAGGGAGAACCTGACTTGAGACTCTGGAGTCCTCGATGATCTCCCAAACCTCCTCTCTGATCATTTTCCAACAATGGTGGAAGAATTTGGTGGTAAAGCCATCCGGTCCCAAGGCTTTACCTTTTGGGGTGTCCCAGAGTGCCTAATCTACTTCCTCGAGCGTGATGGGCCATAGCAGGGTGAAATTATGCTCTTCCGTGATTAAAGTGGGTATGTTTTGCATGACCTTGGTGATGGCTTGAGATCTGTTCTTTTGAGGTTCTGTCAAGAGTTTTTGATAATAGGCGAGCAACTCCTCCTCTAGATCCTCATGGGAGTGGATTATTTGCCCATTGTATGAGATTAACTACGTGATGCGATTAGTATGTCTTCTTTGAATGGTGGACCTGTGGAAGAACTTGGTGTTTCTATCACCCTCCTTGAGCCATTGGATGCATGACTTTTGTCGCCACAAGATCTCTTCTTGGGCTTTTCTTTCCTCAATCTTTTGGCTTATTGTTGCTTCCTGAGCTTTGAGGTCCTCAGATATCCCCTGCTCACAGATTTGACTTTGAACAACTCCCATTTGGCCCGTTAGTTGCTTTTGGGCTTCAAATATGTTGTCGAAGGTGTGTTTGTTCCAAGTCTTGAGCCTTTGCTTGAAGCTTTTAAGTTTTTGTTGGAATCTGTACATCTTGGAACCGTAAGGTACCGCCACCTCCCTCCACCAGGTGTGGACTTTTTGTTGAAAGTATGGGTGACTAAGCCATAACTGTTCCATCCTGAAGGGTTTTCAGCCTGGGGTGGTAGGAATGTCCAGCCACACTTGGATAGGCCAGTGGTCTGACCCATGGACGTCGAGAATGGGCATTTCTAGAGTTGTGCCTTCCAGCATGAGGGAGTCTGAGAGAAGAAATCGGTCCAACCTACAAGCTATTTGATGGGATCTGGTTCTTTGATTTTTCCAGGTGAAGATATCATTTGATGTTTTTGTGTCGATGAGGTTTGAATTGTCTATGAGGTTCTGAAAATCCCTGGACTCTGCTTCAATTCGATGTGTTCCTCCTCTCTTCTCATCCAGATTGCGGATCATATTGAAATCTCCTCCCAATATCCATATATTTCCCTTGGTTAGGGTATCCATGTATTCCAGATTCCTTAGGAAGGCTTGCTTATCACTCAAAATGGCTGGTCCATAGATGTTTGTTAGGTAGTCGGGTTTGTTGGAGCCAATGAGTCGGTGGGCTGCCGAGATGGACCATTTAGCTGTGATTTTTGTTTCCCAAAGTGATTGAGTTTGGGTTCCAAAGTAGAGCCAGAACCCCAGTCGTGCCCATGGCCATCGTGTAGATCCCTTTCCCTTGCTTCTAGTAGTAGGGGAGGAACTTGTCCATATCTTCAACGACACATTTTGTTTCTTGGAGCATCATTATATTTGGTTTCTTTGCTATGATCATATCCCTTAGTAGCTTTTTCTTACTATGACCATTGAGTCCTCTTATATTCCAAGAGATAATATTCATTATGAGGATGGGGAGGGGAGGGGGGGAAAGCTGTCCGAGATGAGATGGATCTGACCTGAGTTAACCATGAAGTGCCCTATCTCTTGGATGAGCTCGTTGGTTGATTTTAATCCCCTTTTATGTTCATCTTTATGGGATTAGTGTTGTTCTTTCTATGTATTTCTTTGTATTCCCAATCCCGTGTTGGATCTGGCGGTGGATCCTATTGAGTTGTTAAGGAAGACCTTGTGGAATTTTCTCAGCTGGTTTGGGGGTATGGTATATATTTTCTAGTGCTGATAAGCGTGTTCCAGGGGCTCCAGGTCAACGCTTGCCAATTCTTTCTCATCTAAATCGATTTCCGCATCTCTGTCTTCGATTTCTTATTGTTCCACGACTGTAGTGTTGGATCCATGTGGGGGAGTGGGTAGGGTCGGATCTTGGGCTTCCTCTTCTTTGCCTTTCTTTGTTTTCTGAGGTGTTTTCTCTATAGACAGAGCTTGCAAGGTGTCCAAGTTGTCTGATTGTTGTTGCAGAATATCATATTGGTTGCTTGAGGTCGGATATTTGTTTGCATGGGCTACCATTCTTCATCCTCCTTGTTTGCGCCTTCCTGACACCTAGATAAATCCATCTTTGGTTTTGTTGTCTTCTGGGTTACCATATTTGTTTGCTGCATTGAGGGGGCAGTCCCTGAAGAGGTGCCCATGCTCATGACATTTTCTGCATCTAAATGGAATTTGTTCATAGTCAATGGTTTGCAACCAACCCTCATCATGATATTCTAGGGAAATAGATCCCAAGAGCGGNCGTTCCATCTGATGAGGTTTCTTTCCGTTGTGTTAGGAGTGTACTTTCTTCTCCGGAGCTTGGCCCAAAGGTATTGAGGCCTTTTCAGCCATCTC
Organism: Picea glauca; assembly: GCA_000966675.3. Classification (NCBI taxonomy): domain Eukaryota; kingdom Viridiplantae; phylum Streptophyta; class Pinopsida; order Pinales; family Pinaceae; genus Picea; species Picea glauca. The sequence continues at coordinate 7,547 of JZKD02S0547447.1, read as the reverse complement.
CACCAGATCTTAGCACTTAGTATTTTGTTCATGATTGAAGGGTCCCTTATTCCCAGACCCACTTGAGCCTTGGGTCTACAGAGCTTTTCCCAGCTGATCAGCACCAACTTTTTCCCTATTTTGAGCCCTTGCAAGAGAAAGTTTCTTTGCAAGGTTTTGATGGCACTAAGGATGAAATTTAGGGCGGCTATGGCTGAGAAGGTATAAACTGGCAAGGCTTGAAACACAGACTTAAGGAGTATGAGGTGACTAGGGAGATTGAGAGCATGGTAGGTCAAAGAGGAGAGTCTTTTCGAGAAGGAAGTGAGGAGGTTTTCCCACAAACTGTTCCGGAGGGCATTGTCTAACAGGAGGATGCCTAGGAACTTGGACGGAAGGGAGATTTGGGCGAAACTCAATATTTCGGAGATGTGGCATTGAATCAAAACCGGGGTGTTGAAAAAGAGTATTTGGGACTTGTCCTTGTTAATGTCCATTCCTGAAGTGTCACAGAAATTTTGAAGGATGGAAAGGAAGGAGTGGGCCTCCATGACTGTGTGGGATCCAATCATCAGAGTTTCATCGACAAATTGGCTTTGAGAGACCAGAGGATTGATGCCATGCAAAGAAAGTCCTCCTAGAGATTTGTTTGCTATAGAGGCCTGGATAGATCGACTGAGACCTTCTCCAATGATAATGAAAAGAAATGGGGACATAGGATCTCCTTGCTTGATTCCTCTAGTGGGGGAGGAAGGACGAGAAGGGACTCTATTGATGAGGATTGAGAAGAAGGTAGAAGAGGTGAGATTCATGATCCAATCTACCCAAGAGGGATCAAAACCAAAGGCTAGGAGCATCGACCGCATATATTCCCAACTTATCTTGTCAAAAGATTTAGAGAGATCCAGTTTTAAGAGCATACCTGAAGTACAGGTCTTCTGCAAGGAGTGGATCACTTCATGCGCTAAGATGACGCTATCCAGGATTTGTCTACCTTCCACGTACCCTGTTTTCTCTGATGAAATGATGAGGGGGAGGATAGGATTGAGTCTTCTTGCTATAACCTTAGTTAAAATCTTATAGATGACATTGTAGAGAGAGATTGGTCTGAATTGCTTGGGATGGTTGATAAGATCTTCTTTGGGGATCAGGGTGAGGAACGTTGCGTTAAGGGCAGGGAGAACCTGACTTGAGACTCTGGAGTCCTCAATGATCTCCCAAACCTCCTCTCTGATCATTTTCCAACAATGGTGGAAGAAGTTGGTGGTAAAGCCATCCGGTCCCAAGGCTTTACCTTTTGGGGTGTCCCAGAGTGCCTAATCTACTTCCTTGAGCGTGATGGGCCATAGCAGGGTGAAATTATGCTCTTCCGTGATTAAAGTGGGTATGTTTTGCGTGACCTTGGTGATGGCTTGAGATCTGTTCTTTTGAGTTTCTGTCAAGATTTTTTGATAATAGGCGAGCAACTCCTCCTCTAGATCCTCATGGGAGTGGATTATTTGCCCATTGTATGAGATTAACTAAGTGATGTGATTAGTATGTCTTCTTTGAATGGTGGACCTGTGGAAGAACTTGGTGTTTCTGTCACCCTCCTTGAGCCATTGGATGCATGACGTTTGTCGCCACAAGATCTCTTCTTGGGCTTTTCTTTCCTCAATCTTTTGGCTTATTGCTGCTTCCTGAGCTTTGAGGTCCTCAGATATCCCCTGCTCGCGGATTTGACTTTGAATGACGCCCATTTGGCCCATTAGTTGCTTTTGGGCTTCAAATATGTTGTCGAAGGTGTGTTTGATCCAAGTCTTGAGCCTTTGCTTGAAGTTTTTAAGTTTTTGTTGGAATTTGTACATCTTGGAATCGTAAGGTACCGCCACCTCCCTCCACCAGGTGTGGACTTTTTGTTGAAAGTATGGGCGACTAAGCCATAACTGTTCCAACCTGAAGGGTTTTCAGCCTGGGGTGGTAGGAATGTCCAGCCACACTTGGATAGGCCAGTGGTCTGACCCATGGACGTCGAGAATGGGCATTTCTAGAGTTGTGCCTTCTAGCATGAGGGAGTCTGAGAGAAGAAATCGGTCCAACCTACAAGCTATTTGATGGGATCTGGTTCTTTGATTTTTCCAGGTGAAGATATCATTTGATGTTTTTGTGTCGATGAGGTTTGAATTGTCTATGAGGTTCTGAAAATCCCTGGACTCTGCTTCAATTCGATGTGTTCCTCCTCTCTTCTCATCCAGATTGCGGATCATATTGAAATCTCCTCCCAATATCCATATATTTCCCTTGGTTAGGGTATCCATGTATTCCAGATTCCTTAGGAAGGCTTGCTTATCACTCAAAATGGCTGGTCCATAGACGTTTGTTAGGTAGTCGGGTTTGTTGGAGCCAATGAGTCGGTGGGCTGCCGAGATGGACCATTTAGCTGTGATTTTTTTTTCCCAAAGTGATTGAGTTTGGGTTCCAAAGTAGAGCCAGACCCCCAGTTGTGCCCATGGCCATCGTGCAGATCCCTTTCCCTTGCTTCTAGTAGTAGGGGAGGAACTTGTCCATATCTTCAATGACACATTTTATTTCTTGGAGCATCATTATATTTGGTTTCTTTGCTATGATCATATCCCTTAGTAGTTTTTTCTTACTATGACCATTGAGTCCTCTTATATTCCAAGAGATAATATTCATGATGAGGATGGGGAGGGGAGGGGGGGAAAGCTGTCCGAGATGAGATGGATCTGACCTAAGTTAACCATGAAGTGCCCTATCTCTTGGATGAGCTCGTTGGTTGATTTTAATCCCCTTTTATGTTCATCTTTATGGGATTAGTGTTGTTCTTTCTATGTATTTCTTTGTATTCCCAATCCCGTGTTGGATCTGGCGGTGGATCCTATTGAGTTGTTAAGGAAGACCTTGTGGAATTTTCTCAGCTGGTTTGGGGGTATGGTATATATTTTCTAGTGCTGATAAGCGTGTTCCAGGGGCTCCAGGTCAACGCTTGCCAATTCTTTCTCATCTAAATCGATTTCCGCATCTCTGTCTTCGATTTCTTATTGTTCCACGACTGTAGTGTTGGATCCATGTGGGGGAGTGGGTAGGGTCGGATCTTGGGCTTCCTCTTCTTTGCCTTTCTTTGTTTTCTGAGGTGTTTTCTCTATAGACAGAGCTTGCAAGGTGTCCAAGTTGTCTGATTGTTGTTGCAGAATATCATATTGGTTGCTTGAGGTCGGATATTTGTTTGCATGGGCTACCATTCTTCATCCTCCTTGTTTGCGCCTTCCTGACACCTAGATAAATCCATCTTTGGTTTTGTTGTCTTCTGGGTTACCATATTTGTTTGCTGCATTGAGGGGGCAGTCCCTGAAGAGGTGCCCATGCTCATGACATTTTCTGCATCTAAATGGAATTTGTTCATAGTCAATGGTTTGCAACCAACCCTCATCATGATATTCTAGGGAAATAGATCCCAAGAGCGGCTTGGCGATGTTCAGGTAAATGCAAATGTGTGCATAGGAGGTGTATCTTCTTTGTTTCATTGCCTTCGAGGATTTGACATACACTCCAATGGTGTTGCCAATGCTGACCAATACCTCTTCCATCCAGAACTCCTGTGATAGGGAGTATAGCCTTATCCATACTGGGGCATGCATGAAGTCCTGCATTTCAGGGATGAATTTCTCACTCCAAAACCTCAAGAAGAGCCCCGTCGAGTTGAAGAAATACGACCGTCCATCAAAAATGTGATTTATGTTCTCTAAGTTATGCAAGATTATGGTAAAGAATCCCTTGGAGCCCAGTTGTAGTTCATAGTGTCCTTTGGGCTTCCACCATTGATGTATCCATTTTACTAGTTCACGTTTAGAGGGCCAAAGCTCTAAAAATTTTCCCACTAAGGCATAGTCTCTCATGTATTTCTTCTGTTCCTCGATCCTGGGTGTGCTTATGACATATTTTGGGGCTTGTAGCGCCTGGGGAATGCATTTCCTAGGTATCTATGGTCGTGACGTGCTTGTTGATGTCAGTGTTTTCCCTGAATCGATATCCATCTCTTTGTCCTTGAATGTTCCCTCAAATAGTAGCTGTGAGCGAAGATTTGGTGGAGGCTCGAAGGATGGGCGCCTGGAACCCCCTCCGTTGTTTCCATGCGCCGCTGCATCACTATAGGAGAAGCCTCGTGTCCCTCCCTCGCTTGGATTCATTGAGCCCCTACAGGGACAAGCAAGTGCACTAGGGTAGCAGTAACCCTAACCCTAGCACCTTGGCATCATTCTCTTCATTATTCGATATAGTTATTCATATCTATGAATAGATTTTGATTTCATTATTCGTATCAGATTTTTTTCAATTTGTTATTTATATCTTTAATTCATATTGCAGGTGAGTGCTTCCCCATTTATTCCTTTGTTAGTCCTCACCTCCCTACACCATTTCAAATGGACTTACTAATCTATCTAGTTCATTTATTGATCCTTTCATAATAGGTGAATGGGGTTTTTGAATGAGGTTTTTGGAAGAAGAAGGAAATATAATCTCAATAATTTCAAGTGGCTTATTGCACAAATACCATGGATATTCTTGGTGGAATGAGAGACAACACCATTGTGCTCATTGGTTGTTATCCCCAAGGTTTCATTGGGCAAGAGTGAAAACCCAAATAAAGACACCCTTGAAGTCATATGGAAGCCAAATACTGACAAGCTTATTGCCAACAATGCTGGAGCTCTATTRGCATATGTTATCAATGCAACATGTTCTACCTTGGTGGATATGCTATAATTCCTATGAGAAATATTATTGMTGCAATTTGTTGTTGTGTGAGAGAGAACGAAAATGTTATAGAGAGACAATGGAGAAAKTTTTGACACATGCAAATATGTTTTTTCCTCATCTTTATCTTCTTTTGCTTCCCAAACAACCTACCACTATTGCCAATGAACCTYTAGAACAAGGATTKGCCTAATTTATAAGTCATGGGGACTTTTTTTTCAAATTACCTAGATTATTTAGAGGGGGTTGTGCTTCCTATTAAAAAAATTCCTAGGTTTGTAAAATCAATCAACTATTGAATAKGAGAAACAAGCTATCACCTAATATTAATATTACAATTGACAGATGATGAAGAATACTTGTAATATCAATCAACTATTGAATAGGAGAAACAAGTTATCCCCCTGCTATTAATCCTACAATTCACAGATGATGAAGAATACTTGTAATAGGAAACATGGCAACAGACCGCTAATCGCTCTGATGAGTGTGATCCACTAGCATAGGCATATAAGCAACCCTTGAATGTGGCCTTGGCCCTTGGATCAACTAGAGCCCCTATTCTCCTTTGGATGCTGTTAGAGTTGCAAATGCGGAAAACACAATTCACATATGATAATCAATAATCACACAGATAAGAAACACATAAATTTCACATGGTTCACCCAAACGTTGGGCTATGTCCACCAAGAATAGGTATCGGTTGTCTTATTATTCAGATCATGGAGATTACAACAACTTCACTCATACATCTCTCACTCTGTCTTAGCCTCTACGGGCATACACAAACTTATAGTAATTTACACAAGAAACTAATTCATTGAATGCACTCCTATCCATATTCTAACTTGGTGTATTTAGTTGAAACTAACACAGAATAATATGATCTAAATAAATATTCTTGGATAAATTCGTTGTCACCAAATTCAAAAATCTCCACCTTGACAACAATTAACCTGATACCTTCTTCCTTCCTTTTGTTCATCACCTTTTCTGCAAGCTAAGAGAAGCTAAGCACCATCGTAGCTTCTCTAAAAGTACTGGTTTTTTGAACATGTCTGCGCAGTTCTCTTTTGTATGCACTTTCTCAAGAGAGACTCCACATTCATCGATGACCTGTCTTACCAAATGGTACTTGATAGGTATATGTTTCGTTTTACTTTGGTAGGTTGGATTCTTAGCAAAGTGAATAACACTTTGACTATCACAAAGTATCTTTACTTTGTCTTGCATCCTGCCAAAATCACCAAACAAACCTTTCAACCAAACTACCTCTTTTCAAGTATGTGAAGAAGCTATGTATTCTTCTTCTGTAGTGGATAAAGAAATAATGTTTTGTCGCTTTGAAATCCAACTCATAGCTCCACTTGCAAGAGTAAAGACATACCCTGAAGTCGACCTTCTCTTGTCCAAATCACTTGTAAAATCATAATCAACATATCCACAGACTAATTCAAAACCACTATTATAAGTGATACAGTAATCACTTGTGCCTCTCAAATACCGAAGCACCCATTTCATTGTTGCCCAGTGCTCTTTACTTGGATTTTCCATATATTTGCTGACAACCCCAACTACATGTGAAATGTCTGGCCTTGTACTAACCATCACATACATTAAAATTCCTACTGCATTAGCATATGGTATCTGAGACATATATTCCTTTTCTTCTTTTGTACTAGGACATAAACTTGAAGAAAGCTTAAAATGGGAAGCCAAAGGGACTGAAACTGGTTTCACATCGTTCATACCAAACCTCAAAAGTATCTTCTCAACATACTTCTGTTGTGAAAACCAAAGCTTACCATTCCTCCTATCTTTGAATATCTCCATGCCCAAAAAATTTCTCGTTGCTCCTAGATCTTTCATATCAAACGTCCTAGCCATTTGAGCCTTTAACCTGTTGATCTCAGTTATTCTTTTTCTTGCTAAAAACATATCGTCAACATACAATACTAAGATAATGAATATGCCATTATTCAATTTCTTAAAGTATAAACAATGATCATACTCACTCCTTGTATAATTTTGGCTCACCATGAAAGAGTCAAATTTCTTGTACCATTATCTGGGCGACTACCTCGAACCATACAATGATTTATTGAGCCCGTGAACAAATTTCTTACTGCAATTCTGAACGAACCCTTCAGGCTGTTCCATGTAAATTTCCTCATCCAAATATCCATGTAAGAAGGCAATTTTAACATCTAGCTACTCCAACTCCAAATCAAGTAATACAACTAATGCTAACACAATTCGAATTGAAACAGAATTAACAACTAGTGAAAAAATCTCATGAAAGTCAATACCTTCTTTCTAAGAATATCCTTTCACAACTAGCCTTGCTTTGTACCTTTCTACCTTATCATCAACACTCTTCTTCGGCTTGTAGACCCACTTTCAACCTACAACTTTTATGTCTCTTGGAAGTTCTACCAGGTCCCATGTGGCATTCCTCTCTAATGCCTTCATTTCATCCTTCATTGATTCTTTCCATTTATCACTCTTAGAACCCTTCATAGCTTCCTGATAGCACAAAGGTAAATCATCATTAGTACTTAAAGAAACTGACGAAACAAAATCATCATACCTTCTTGAAGGCTTTTTGACCCGTGTAGACCTCCTTAGGGAAGTTTATGGCTCATCCACATTCTGTTGATTGTTATCATCAACCATGTCTTCCTCTGCGTGAAACTCTTCATGAACATCTTCATAAACTTGTTCATGTTCACTTTCACCTGTATTTGAACTAGTTTCAAACTGAATCTATTGATACTTAGATACTTCTTCCTGTTTCATTTGAACATCTACAA
>JZKD02S0547446.1:268396-283653 GCA_000966675.3 Picea glauca | reverse complement strand
GGCTCAATTAGGTCTTTGACCAGCCTACCATGCGGATTCAGCTCAGATTTGATGTCAAATCGGCTTGGGAGCTGATCCATTAGTGGTTGGGAGGCCGACCAATCTCAATAAATGCACCGTTTAGCAGGTGTGCGGGTGTTTGCGCCCACATCCGCGTGTCATGCGCGCATGCGCGCATGGTACGTTTATGTTCCGCGCATATGCGCACGCATTCAGATTCTGTAAAGCGCCCTTCAATTTTTGGTTATTTTGCATAGTTTTTTACCCTTTTTCCATGTTGTGGAATTAATCCTGTGCCATGAATGACTTCATTCCTGTTTTGATGATGCGGAGTTCTTGTCTCCATGTGCGGACAAAATTTCAGTGATAACAGATGCCCCCTGATGGATGAGGTTAGGAGAAAACGTATAGCCGAAATCCATCAATGTTTCTTTTACTGAGAATGTGGTAGCAAGAGAGAGCAAGAGTGGGACCGTGTAGAGAAATCTTTTGGAGAAGAAAGGAATTGGTAGAACCCGACCTTCCAGAAGGTGTGTAACAATATACAACTGTGTACAAACGAGGCGGGCATGCCTCATGCTCGTGTTATGTAAGTCTGACAAATGATGACTGAAGTGTTGGTGTAGACAACTGCAACGCCCTCAAGGGCGGTAATGATAAAGGCAAAAGACAATTCTGCAATGGAACATGCTCTGAACAATAGGCAATGATCGCGGTAATAAGAAACAACGATGATGTAGGCATTGATGGCCCTTACCAAGTTCAGAGGTCTTCGACAAATGATGATAATAATAACTGCAATAGTCACAAAGTAAGACCCACCGTAACACGAGAAAGTGTTGGCGTTGAATGTTACGGGGGCCAACGATAGCAGGGGGAAATGGTGTTTCCCCTTGTGCCATCCGAGATCTCTCATGGAATAGAAAATGAGAGTCAAGATACTGTCACCCTTCTGGAAAATTGTGCTGATGTCGACAAAAAGGGGGACGTGACGCCCAGGAGCAAAGGGCTCCGTGGAATCTACTGAGGTGAAGAAGTGGCAGAGGTACATGGACGAATTCAAGAAGTGGGAAGACTCAAGACTGCCCTTGGCTGGAGGATGTATGAGATAAATAATGGCTGCAACCGTGTGACAAGGTCGAGTGTCAGGGGGACGCCAAKACTGAGGATAAGTTGTGGCAGAGGCGGGACAAGGTGAACAAATTCAGAGGGTAGAGGTAAGTGACCTGTGGAGTACTCAGAAGATATGGAAGATGCCAGCGAGGGAAAGTAAAGCTCCAACCAAGGGTGACATGGGTTGCGTGTGGCCAAAAAAGAAAGCAAGTCACCAACGGTGACGACAAAAGAAAATGTAATGACTGGAAATAAAGGCGTTTGTTCAATAAATAATGAATCATTTTGGGAAAAATGTACAAATACAGAAACGGGTGCCCCAGTGTGAAATGAGTGCCCCAGGGAGGACAGAAATTTCTTGGAAAACTGATGGAGGGTGGGGGCCCCATGGGTGAGTTTCTGTATGAGGTAGGTGAAACGTAGATAGGTTCGGAGATGGGCAAACTGATGATGGATGAAATGGAGGGTTCATGATCCTGCGGGGGTGCAGGTAAAACATAATAGAACCATAAAGTGAGGATCTGGAAGTCCAGGTGGGAAAGCTAGCAAAATGAGGGGAAGGAGTATGTGGTTAATCTGCAACATAATAGAAGACTATATGGACTCCCATCCCTAAAGGGTAATGGAGAACAACATGAGTGTCAAAAAGAATGCCAGAAGGTGCTATGAATGGGACAACTCATGTGGGTGAGAATGCTATCGGGTTACAGCATTGAAGATACAAAGGGAGGTGAGAGTACTGCAGGGCCGGGGATGGGATCCTAAAGGCCAATATCAGAGGGTGTGACTGGAAATGCAAATGCAATACAACGGGAGAGACTACATGCCAGTGTTGAATATATACCTGAAGGAATGATGCTGAGATATGATGATCACATACCTGCACATAGAACAACCAAATACCCAAAGTGAACAATATCTGAAGAGAATCTAAGATATGAGCATGTATTAGATAAATGTGTCAATGCGCGTGCGTACCTGACCATGATATGAAAAAAAGGTGCCCCGGGGGTGCAGGATGAAAAGCGGCCCAGGGACAGCTGTAATGTAGATGGCGGGATGTTGATCCTGTGGCTGAAGACGGTTCGAAAAATGGACGTCGTGGGCTCCCGGAATGGTGAGTGGAAGTTTGGCAAAAGGCCTATATATAGCTGTAGCGCCCACATTGCCACCTCATTTGTACCTACTTCTATAGTGAGTTTTCGAGTAGTTTCAGAGGAGATTGGGTGATTCAGGGAGCACGAGGTATTCGATCGATTGTGTGCGAGTTTCAGGTTAGTGGTCTGATCGTCCTGCATAGAAATAGGTTTCTAATTTTTGGGCAGGGTAGGTACGGGGGGCCGTACGAGGGATTTAAGAGGTTTTTTCATAGGATGTGGGCCCGCATGCGCGGGAGATTCAGTGGAAGGCGCGCATATGTGCGCGCCTGTCCACCGAATAGATGCAAATAAGTGCGCGTGAGTAGGAATTTAAGGCGCGCCCTAGGGGCACGCCTGTGGGGTTGACAGTCGCGCGCTGGAGCGCGGCTGTAAGTTTGGATAGGCGCGCTCGGGAGTGTGCCTGTGTAATGAACAGGCATGCTCGAGGGCGCGCCTGTGGAATGAACAGGCACGCACATATGCGCGCCTGTGGGTAAAAAAACCGCGCCTTTGAGGCAAGTTTAACGGGTAAAAAATGAGTCTTTTTGATGCATTGGATGGTTGCATACGCTGATATAGGACTCGGTGTTGTGTGCAGGTGGCCAGTAGTGATTATGGATGTTCGATGGTGTGAGCGAGACTGGTCGCAGTTACGAGATGTTGTGGCCAATGCAGGGCCTGAGGTGCGAGCGGCTTTAACAACCTGTGGGTTGCTAAAGTTTTTTGAGTGTCCGTTGATATGGACACAAGAGTACTTACTCCAGTTCCTACTCTGGATGTGGAGTCCGGATCTTCACTGCTTCCTCGTGTGAGGAGAGCAGATCCCCTTCACTGCGGTGGAGGATATCTATTTTTTGACTGGGCTTCCCTTCCGGGGAACGCCGCTGTCGGCAGAGCCTGTACTACCGAGGGAGACATCCCTGTGGGCGTTCGCTGGGCGATATTGCTCAGGCGACAACTACATGTCAGAGACTGTAGTGAGTGTGAGTAGTCTGGATTCCCTATTGCATCGTTGCATAGCGGTGATGATTCTTCATGTGTATGGGTCACTAGCAACCCAACGGATCAGTGGTGGTCAGCTGCTGGTGATGGAGAGAGTGGTGGTGGGCCGTGAGCAATTTGCATGGGGGCTTATGCTCCACGCGCGGATGATCGCGCAGTTGGATCGATGTCGATCCACAGGTACCGGGGAGTTCGCGTTCGGGTCGATCCTGGTAGCTTATTTCTTGGAGAGGGTGCTGATGTTGCGCCCGAGGGTGATATTAGAGGCACCAGGGGTAAGAGAGCCACGTTTGAGGCGGTGGTACACGATTTTGGTTTGCCATGGTGGTGGAGAAGGCGGGCATTATTTTACGGCGCAGGCGACGCAGATATGGCGGCAGATGCCGCAAGTCATACTTCAGTTCCCTTATGCTGGGGTGGACTTCCGGGGGGACCTGGACATGGTGTTGCCTCCTGGGGAGGGATTTGACTAGCGAGGTATGTTGTGTCTTTGTATGTTTTGCTTTATGTTTTGATTTTGATTTATCGGTTTATATGTATGATGTATAGACACTAATACGATCTGGTGTTTGTTGCTTTGTGCATGTGCAGATTTGGCACCTCGCGGGTGCGAGGTGGAGTTGTATAGAGCGTCGGTTCAGCGAGAGCCAGAGAGACCACCACGGGGAGGTAGGCGTCCGTGGGATGAGGCCGCTGGGCGACTAGCGGAGCCCAGGAGACCGGCGCAGAGGCATCGTTTTGATGACCCTGGTGCGGGGCCATCGCACGCTCCTCCGGCGGCGACCGGAGGTGATTTCGATGATATACATCGTCGTCTGGAGATGGTGTTACAGGACGTGCCTGAGGAAATGTGGATTCACATCCAGAATGAGGGATTCTTGGAGCAGTGTATTGGATTACCGCCACCATGGCGGTCGATCGTGCGACTAGCAGCTGTGCTCGCCGCTATGACTAGTGGACGCCTGTCGTCGGGGCAGGAGGGTCCTGCAGGTGTTCCACCACCCCCACCTGGGGCAGGTAGCGGTGGGCCACCGCCTCCTCCTGAGGGAGGAGCAGCTGGGGGTGCAATAGAGGCACCCTGATGTATGTATGTATTTTGTATACCGTTTTGATAGGCTGGTAAGCCGTTTTGTACCGAGATATGGCACGGGTCTGCGGGCCGATGTATATATTTTTTGTATGTAAGCATTCGGATGGCCTGAGGGGCCCATATATATCTATGAGTATACATGTTTTTGAGATCCAAATGTGGTGTATATGTGTTTTTTGTTTTATGATGATGATGCCTATTGTATCTATATGCTGTGACGGGATGTATGAGATGTTTATGTATGTGTAGTTTGATGTGTTATATGCCAATCTAAAACCATGTTAGCTATTTCATCAGTTGTTTGATTCAAATGTATTGGAATATGTGTAAATTTAATGGAATCAAAATGTCGAGATAATAATCTAATCTGCAGGTATTTGCGAAAGAGGCACGAATCGCGTACACGGTACACATTGTTGAGCTAGAGAACGATTAGTTGAGAGTTGAGGAAAAGGCTAAGGTAACGAATATGATGATGTTGGGCATCGGTTAGGAGGCCCATGACAGCAGTGTATTCAGCTTGGTTGTTGGTTGTTGGTCCCAAACATATGCCACTTGAATGTAGCATTTCATGTGATGGGGTGTAGAGAGCCCAAGCAGCCGAAGCGAGATTTTGTGTCCAATGGCTGGCACCGTCGGCGTAACCAATGTGGTATGCTGGTGGAGGAGTCATCTGTCAATAGCACAAAGGATAGTTTAGATGAGAGGGTAGGAGAAAAAATATTAAAAACGCTAAACAAGAAAAAGTAACCTAAAGTAGAATGACTACTTCTAAGCATAAAATTTCTTGAGATATAACCCATTGATGGGTTCTTTGAGTGAGAGGCCTTTGAGGGAGGCCAAGATGTATGCACCTTTGGTGAGGCAATGTTGGATGATGTAAGGGCCATGCCAAAGTGATTCGAATTTTCCTTGGCCAAAGGTATCATGAGCGATATCATAGGCCAGGACAAGGTCGCCTTCGCAGAATGATCGAAGGTTGACATGGCGATCAAAGGTATCCTTGGATCGTTTTTTAGTTTCCTCGTTGTTCTGTAATGAAGATCGACGATCTTCATCCAATGACTCCAAGTTCAGCAAGAGCTGCTCCATTGGAGCAGTGTCAGGTAATAGCTCAATTGCGGTGCAAAGGGTGGGAATTTCGCACTCGATAGGAAGAGTTGCCTCGACCCCATGGACTAAATGGAATGGCGTGAAACCTGTAGCGGTCTTTACTGTCGTTCGATAATCCCATAGCGCAGAAAATAACATATGATGTCAATTGGTTTTATGCTTATTAACCGTGTGTTGTAACATGGTCTTGAGGACTTTGTTCACTGCCTCGACCTATCCGTTTGACTGAGGGTAATATGGTGAGGCAAACTCATGAGAGAAGCCTAACCGAGAAGAGAGTTCGACGAAGATCTCATTCTCAAAGTGTTTCCCATGGTCGAACACGAGTTGGAGTCGTACGCCGAAACGGGATATGACGTGATTAAAGAAGAAGCACGCTGCAGTGTCAGCGGTGTTGTTAAAAGTGGGCATCGCTTCGGCCCATTTGGTAAAGTAATCAACGGCGACAACAATGTATTTGTGACCATTGCTAGACGGGGGATTACAAGTCATAAAGTTGATGCCCCATTTGCAAAAGGGGTCGGCCGTAATGACGAGGTGAAGAAGAGTGGGGGGAGATCGGGTTTTGTTGGCATAGAGCTGGCATTGCTCACAACATTTCACGGTGTAAATGCAATCGTGGAACAAGGTAGGCCAAAAGTAACCGGATCGGATGATCTTCTGAGCCGTGGAGATACCCGAAAGATGGTGCCCACATGCGTCACTGTGGCAGTCGTTTAAGACTCTTTCGGCCTCGTCAATAGTCAGGCACCGACGAAGAATGGTGTCGACGCCCCGCCGATATAGGATGTCTCCGATGAGGAGATAGCGAGGGGCCTGATGGCGAATACGCCGACGATCATCTCGTGATAGATGGTTACCGAACTTTTGAGTTCGTAGGTAGACGAGGAGGTCTCCGTACCAAGGATCAGCTGAGGGGATGTAAAAGAGATGTTCGTCAGGGAAATCGGTGTTGACGAGGGCACTAGTGATGTCAGAGGGAAGGGCTGTGACAAGTTCGGCGAGAACGAGGGCCTTCTTACTCTTAGGTGTTGAGAACTCGAGGTCGTATTCCTGGAGGATAATGATCCATCGAGCGATTTTGCCGTTAACTTGTCGACGGCTGAGCAAATATTGCATAGGGTTTGAATCTGCGATGACCTTAGTGTTACGAAGCAAAATGTAATGGCGCATTTTCTGGACTGCGAGGACAACTGCAAGAGCAAGTTTCTCTTCATGTTTGTACTTCAAGGGTGGTCCCCAGAGGTTCTTACTAATGTAGTAAATGACATGTTCACGATTTTCATCTCCGAGCTGGACGAGGACGCCGGCTACTGATACAGCGGATGCTGATACGTAGAGAATGTAGTCGCGATTATAGTCAGGTGCACTGATTAAAGGTGCATTGGAAAGCGCTGCTTTAAGATCGTCAAACGACTGTTGGGCATGGTCGTCCCAGTGAAAAGGGATTTCGTGACGTAGCAAGCGAAGGAAACCATGTGCGCGGATGGCGTAATCAGGAACAAAGCGTCGCAGAAACTTAGCTTTGCCCTGTAGACTTTGCAATTGTCGTAAATTCCTAGGAGGGGGAATTTCGGTGATGGCTTTGACTTTGAGGGGGTCCACGGTAATGCCGCTTTGGGAAACGATAAAACCAAGGAGTCGCCCAGCGGTGACACAAAACACACACTTGAGAGGGTTCAAGTGGATGTTATACTGACAACACTGTTGAAAGATGATGCGTAAATCATCGAGATGTTGGGTGTGCTTCTTGGAGCGAGCGGTGAGGTCGTCCAAGTAGGCAAGGATGATTGCAGCCAGATCATGAAAGATGTATGTCATCGCGCGCTGGAAGGTTGCGCCGACATTTTTGAGGCCGAAGGGCATGACACGGTATGCAAACGTACCCCATGGGGTGATGAATGCAGTTTTATATTGATCAGATGGGTGAATCTGAATTTTGTTATAGCCAGAGAATCCGTCCATAAAGAAAAGAGCCTCGTGGCTGGCACAGTCATCGATAATTTGATCGATAAAGGGTGTTGGAAAATTGTCTTTTGGACATGCATTATTGAGATCGCGAAAGTCAGTGCAAACGCGAATGGTGCCCTGTTTTTTGTCGACGGGTACAGGGTTGTAAACCCATGAAGTGTAAGCAATGGGATAAATAAACCCGGCCGTGTGTAATTTGTCAATTTCGGCTTTGATAGCCGCGGCCTTTGATGGGTGTAGCGGTCGTTGTTTCTGGCGAACAGGTGTGATGTCAGGCCAGGTGTCGATGCGATGCTTGACAATAGAGGGATCCAGGCCAGGCATCTCTGTGTATGACCAGGCAAAGATATCCCTATATTCCTGGAAGAGGGCTTTATATGCGGCGATTTCCTGAGGAGTACAAGCAGCTCCAATGATGATTTCTTCGACGATGCCCGGTTTAATGGAAATGTCGATTTTGATGGTGGGGGAAATGTTGGCCAGATTACCTTCTTAAAAAGCGTCAGGTGCAGGAATGGGATTGTTGAACCAATCGATAGGCCTGGAGGGGATAAAATCTTTGGTTTCGACCGTGTAAATGGGATTATGGCTAGGAGGCATAAGGGCTTCCTGTGGAAAGAAGAGAGCACAATGATGTAGTGCGTCCCAGGGAGAGTCCAAGCGTTATAGCTCTTCTAGTATTTCTTCGTCACATTGGAAATGACGAACATACAATGGATCATGAGGAGTGATCTCAGCAACTGTGTGGTTGCCCCCTGCTGAAGAAACAGAGGGGGTAATGCTAAGAGAGAGTGAGGGTTCACTTGACATAAACCATATATTAAGGTACTGAAGGGTACCCGTGGTGGTGGGATGGAGAGTTGCTGTAGGGGAATGAGCAGGAGAATTGGGTGGGTTACGGGGTAACTCCTCAAGTACGTCATCTAAGAACCAAGGAGGTGTAGGGAGTGCCTCGGGTTCAGGAGAAATGACGTGCAAATATGCCAGTGGCGAAGTAAGGTCAATAACTGCCTCTGCGGGTCGGTGCAGCAGGGCCAATTGACGTTGCCTATATTCGATGATCATAGGACACTGGTAAGTAAAATGAGCCAATGAATCACAAAGAGAGCAAGGGCATTTCATGCGTTCATTGACGAAAGTGGTGACATAGAGAATGTCAGTGATATGTGTTGTAGCAGGGCGTGGGTTGTTCTGAAAGTCTTGGCGTATGATAGCTAAGGCCTGCCGAAAACGAGGCAGTGTTGGACAATGATGGGTGTAATGGCCATACTCAGAACAGATGGCACATGTGAATTTGGTCCTCAACCCTTTACTACTGGAAAGTTGAGTGTCGGTAGTAATGGGCGATGTGGGGGTTGGATTGGGGGGAATCAAATTCTGTAATTCGGGTAGTGATGGGAAGTTGTTGGTTTGGTCACCCTCTTTGTAACCCAATGCACAAGGTGGTGGGATGCGCAGAGGAAGTGGAGCTGTGGGATCCTTCTTCTTTCTCCTGCCCCCAGCGGTAGCAAGGGGGGTAGGGAGTATGGGGGTAGTGGGGGTAGTGGGAGTGAGGATAGGAATCATCATGGGGAGGCCTTCCTGTGGACGAGGGATCATCTCAGGTGGATGTAAATACCACACTGGGATTGCTAACACCATATTGGGTAGTGTGAGTGTTGCAGCTACCTGGAAAGCTTCTATACCAGGTGGAGGGTAAAAGAAGGGAATTTGAGTGAGGGGTCGGGGGACTGTCTCCCAAATGGGACTAGGCCCCTGAGGGGGTGTGGATTCATGGACTGTGGGGATCGATGAGTTCGCAGGAGGCTCCTATGGGAGTGATGCTACGACTATTGAAACGTCAGGAGTGACTGAAGCCTCCTGAGGGGGATGAGTATCCTCCGTGTGGGTTGCTTTAGAGGAGATGACGCATACTTGATTAGGGGGAAGAAGTGGTGGTGCTCCATGATATGTCCCTAACAAGGCTGGATCTTTGAAAATCCCAGGACCCATCTCGATGAGTGGGTATGCATCTTTGTTGGTGTGAATGAGAGGAAGAATGTTATCGAGATTGGCAGATGGGTTTGGCTCGTAATCTGAGACTTGGTCTATGGTCACAATCTTTCCGTTGTGGGGGAACATGATTGTCCTAAAGACTGATGATGCCACTGCCTTCATAGCATACATGTAGCTACGTCCAAACAAGATATTGTAATCGAGCTGAGCTTCAATAACTTCAATGTCAATGAGAATCGTTTTGCCCCCGAGTTCCACGGGGACATTTTGGAAGAGCCCTTCAGGAGATGATGGTCGTCTGTCATAGGCTTGTAATGTGATGGTGGATGGTATGAGTTCCGGGGAACCAAGTTTCTGCCATACTATTTTGGACATGATGCATGTAGATGCCCCTTCATCGATGATACATCGATGGACGGTGATGTTCCGTATTTTTACTGGTACTTGAATAGCGACCGCGGCGGGAAGACGAGGTTCGCAACTATCAAGGTCAAAAGTGATGAGTCGAGTATCGGCCGGGTCGACTGCCCCCAAGGTGGAAAGTAGTGATTTCCGCTGCGTGGGACAAGTCTGGAGGACTTCCAAGACTGACATGGCAGTCGGGGATTGTGCTAAGTCATCTATAAAGATGTAGTTATGTGCTGCCCTAGCCTGTGGATTGTGAACATTCCTGCGCAAGGGGATGCGAGGGATGCGTAATGGTGGTTCAACTGAAGGGCGAGGGATCATCAACAGGGGTCCCGTCGGTGTAGGGTTTGTTTCTGAAGAGATGGGAGTAGACTCAGTTGTTGTAGGATACTGACGATTGTGGGTTTGCAAGAGAATTTCTTCCTCACTGGTGAGGAGAATTGTTCGCTCTGCTGGATTGTTGGGGTTGTGATATTGGCCCACCTAAGGTGGGGGATGCTGTGTGTCCTGTTGGGTGTTTATGACACCTTGATGTGGGATAGGATTTTGTAGCACAGCGAGAGGGGGTTGTTGTGCGTATTGTTGTTGTGCCTGTTGAGGGGAAGGTTGCGCTGGGGAGGGGGGAAGGCTCCCAGAGTCTTTCAACCTTTTGAAATCAGCTATCTGGGGGCAATGGTGAGTGTAATGACTGTACATGCCACAAAGAGCACAAGGGTGGATGGTCTTAACATTATTCCGCCCATGGCGTTTGTTGTTATTGCCCCCCTGGGGGTTTTGGTGCCCTTGGTTTGGGTTGCCCCCAGTGGGTGGATGCTGTGGGGGTTGATTCCCACCTTGACCAAGATTGTTGTTATTCTTGTTCCTTCCTTTCTTCCGGGCATTGTTTGATGGATGGGTGGGGTTGGTTGTATTTAATTGTTCAAAATTCTGGTATTGTTGAGCAGTGGAAGGCTGAACAAAATTTACCCCCGCATATGGATGGGGGGGAGCCATGGGTTGTGGGGGACTAGGAAAAGGGAAGTATGGATTTTGTGGTGGTCCCGATCCATAAGGTACATAGGAAGAATGTGTGATTTCACTAGTACTATAAGTTTTTGTCGAGGGAGTACCACTGTTTGTGGGAATAGGTGGATGTATGGGAGGTGTCGGTGGTGGTCCACTAATGGGTGGAGGTATAGCAACAGGATATGGTTGTTGATAAGGGGGTGGGGGGAATAAGGAGTGCCCCCATATGCCGGCGGGTATTGAGGTGTTCCATACATAGGTGGTGGTTGGGGTTGTGGACCATGGTGTGTGGTGGCGCCGATTAGTCTGTCTGCTGAGTGAGACATCCCGGGTTTGTCCTGGCCAAATGGCACAGGTTTTGGAAGATCAGGAAGTACTGTGTACAGGTATCCCGATTGTGCGTAAATGAGGTCATATTGTTGAGCCTTGTTGATAGCTTCCTCTTCTGATTGTGGGAAGGTGGAAGCTACATCCTTACCAAGCAGAGCGACAAGAGATCTAAGAAACCAGTCCAGACATTGTTGTTTGGTAGTTTCTGCTTTACATAAACTACGTCGCCTACGCCACTCATGAATGTGGTCAGCGATGTGGGTGGCTGAGGTCTGTTTGAAGTTAGAAAGTAGTTCTAGAGCATTGTCATGGTGGATGGGTAGTTGAAAAAAGGTCAAGAAGGCTTTGGCCAATGACTAAAAGGTTGTATCAGTCCCGGATTTTTCTTCGACATACCATTTGGCTGATGGGACAGTAAGTGTGCGTTGAAATAGTCGTAGTCTGATAGAATCATCCATAATGCTATTGGAAGAACACCATAGATGAAAGGTCATGACATGGTTGGCAGGGTCATCCCCCGCCTTTCCTTCAAACTTTGGTGTCTGAAGGAAGTTTTGTTGGCATTTCAGGCCATGTGGGGTCATGCAATATAGAATCATTAGTGAGCTTGGTGAGATCCGGTATGTTGAGGGAGGCCAAGTATGGCATCTGTAATGGGGTGGGAATATTAGTTCCTGCCATAGTGTGTTGTGAACCTGACCCTTGATGGGGGCTAGGTGGGTTGGTGCTTCCTCCTTGAGAGGAAGTGGGTCCTCCACTTCCGTGTAAAGGAGAGCGAGTGACTGTATGACCTTGGGGAGTGGACCCAAGTAAGGTAGAACCAAGCGAAGATGATCCTAATATGGTAGCACTCACAGGAGTGTGTGAAGGAGGTATCGATGAGCGGGTACGACCAGATACTCCCCCTAAAATAGGAAGACGGTTGAGCAAGCGTCGTTAACAATGGGGGTTCTGTGGCTCCCTTATGATGTCAGACTAAGTGTGAAAATGTGTGCAACAAGTGTTAAGAGAAATATAGAACCAAGAGTCTTTTGCTATGACTTTTTTACACAATATATATATCAAAGTCAAACTGTAATCAGATGTGCATCATACATAACATGAGAAAGAAGCATATATATGGGTGAGATGGTTTTGTCCACGTGGGGGAATCAAAAGAAAGCAAATACTCGTGTCCTAGAAGACGTAACGTCCTTCCTCTCAAAAAGCACTGGACCTTCCAATAGCCCTCAACAGTGGGGTCTGAAGTCACCGGAAGAGACACTAGTGAAGGATGAAATAATTGGTTATAATGAGGGGTAGAGGGGGCAATAACCCGAAAGAGCTGGCGATACTTCCCAATAGCCACACAAAATCCAATCAAGGTGCGATTGCAGCCCACAATCGCCACCTAGGTAGATGTCCTACAGTTGGTCACTAGGTACCTCGGTCCAAGTGCGGCATTTAGATTTGCGGCCTAAGAAATGGGTCACGGGCTGGATCCCATCCAAGAGGTGGGTGCCTCAAAGGGGGACGCACAGAACAATCGGACCTCGGCCTTCGACCCTTCACGGGTATCTCCCTGCCTTATGGTGATTGGAACACTGGACTTGGAGGATTTGAAGTTCCCTATTTGTCAACTTCTATGTTTGAGAATGTGAGAACCAGATAGCGGGGGGTTATTTGGATGCCTACCTCCGAAATCCTACCTAGACTAAAAAACTTCTTTTGGCACCTCCTGTGGAGGACAACTTAGTGAGTTGTTTAGAAAGATTTTTAGATGAAATTGTTTTGTGAGGTTGGGGGTGAAAACCAACCTCGTTTTGATTTAAAAGTGGGAGTGGATAGTCTTATCAAGAAAATATGGGGTTTTTTCAGAATCCTTCTGGAAGGAAACCTACTTAGACCTCCACGTTTCGAGAAGAGACTATGTGAGTGCAAAAGTGGCTTTTGTGTGTGAGTGAAAAGTGTACCAAATTTTAGTTATTTTAGATGTCACCTTGCTGCATGTGGACTTCGCTTGGTCCTTACAAAAGTGTGATTACCTAATTAGCTAGATGTCATTGGTACAACCTTGCGGAATTTTAAAAGCCCTAGGAAACTAGCATGTGGACATTGTGGTCCGTTACTATCCTTTAACTCCCTATGTGTGAGTTAATCTAGAAAAAACATGAAACTATCCTAGATTGAACATGTGGGCATGTGTGGGCCCGTTACAAACTTTTAAACTCTCCTAGTTTTTTTATCTAAGAAAGCAGGAATTTAAACACTATCTTACTTTTGTGACATGTGGGCATGTATGGGCCCTTACAAAGATATGTTTGAAAAATGAAACTAAGAGGGGTCCCAAAAGGGCCTTTGTCCTCTCCTAAAAGTTTTGAAGTTTTGTTAAGGGAGATGAGATCGTTTTCGCAATCCTTTTCTGGTTCTCAAGATCGCTTAATGGCGCAAGAGAAGAGCATACTCAAGATCGTTACTTACAACTTCTAGTCCCGAATGTGAGTTTAGATGTGATTAAAATTGATGTTCAACTTAGATTTATAAATCAAAGCAAGCCATCCATGTGGCAAAAAGCAAATAAGGGAAATTGATTTTTATCCACCTAAGTGCTTATGTTTGTTTGACTATCCCCTTTATAAGTTGAGGGGCCTAAGTGGTGCAGTATTTAGAGCATGCATATCATCATTCTTAAGAAGGAAAATGTTTTTCCCCACATCCAAGACCTTACAATGTGAAAAATTTAGTGCAGATGTGCGGCCTCTAGTGTAGACATAGGCACATATGGCGCCCGCGCGTTGACAGAATTAAGGAATAAAGCGCATGTGCGCCGGAAGAAAGTGTTGAAAAAGTGCATGCGCGCACGATGCGCGCCTATGGGGTAGAATAACCGCGCGCCTGTGTCAAAAGTCCGAGAAGAAAAATCCGGATGGATTTCTCTCCAATTTCTTGTGAATTGACTGGTTAGCAGGTCGGCTGAGGCTGGTTTGTGAACCTGCAGGTTAATGAAAGAAAAAGGAAAGCAAAATAAACCCAAATGAGGGAGGAATTGATACCTTATCCCCAGTATGGTCACCAATGTGTTTGCACCCAATTCGTCACCTTGTGAGCAAATAAAGGGTGCTTACATGCCCTGTTGGGTCTTGCAGAGCATGACAGCTGTAGTGGAAAAGGTTAGAGAAAACAAAATAAAACAATAAACAAGAATTAAACTCAAACAAACTAAAACTATGAGCATATGAAAAATAAATAACAAACATAAAAAGACCAATATCACCAATGTTTTGAGCTGGTCTATTGATGAAATCCAAAGCACAATGAAGAAAGGGAACTGTGATTCCTTCTTCCTCCAAAGGAAGTCTCTTGAGGTCCTCACAAACTTGCTCTCCTTACAATAAGAAAATGAGAATGATGGTGAAATAATTCCAAGCACATTCCCTCAATGGATAGGTGAATGGCTCTATGAAATGGTGCCAAAGGTGTAGTTGTCAAAGAGTGAGTCCTTAACAATCTTAGCAGCATAACAATACATGAAATTCCTTGAGAAAATGATGGTTCTTCATGGATTTTTATAGCATGGCATGGGGTGATTATGTAACTCCTTTGAGGTGTGAAAAGGGGATCTTTAGGGCTCAATTAGGTCTTTGACCAGCCTACCATGCGGATTCAGCTTAGATTTGATGTCAAATCGGCTTGGGAGCTGATCCATTAGTGGTTGGGAGGCTGACCAATCTCAATAAATGCGTCGTTTAGCAGGTGCATGGGTGTTTGCGCCCACAACCGCGCGTCGTGCGCGCATGCGTGCATAGTACGTTTTTGTTCCGCGCATATGCGCGCGCACCCAGATTCTGTAAAGCGCCCTTCAATTTTTGGTTATTTTGCATAGTTTTTTACCCTTTTGCCATGTTGTGGAATTAATCCTGTGCCATGAATGACTTCATTCCTGTTTTGATGATGCAGAGTTCTTGTCGCCATGTGCGGACAAAATTTCGGTGATAACAGGTATGTCTCCCCCTATCTTCTCTGCAAGATGAACAATATGCTACCAAATGACGATCCTTGGACCTGTTCATGCATCAAACTTGTGCCATACCATACATCATGAAACAAAAGAT
>JZKD02S0547446.1:256010-268386 GCA_000966675.3 Picea glauca | reverse complement strand
TTCATTTGTTTACATGTTAAATGTCTGAATGTTGTACTCTGGTTTAGTCATCCCATTGATCCATTTTGATAAAAAAACACCAAAAACATTGAGTTCTTAAGTTACCAAGCACCTCCGGTCTGCAACCACGGAGGGTTTCTTGGAGAGTTAACACTATGCACCAAAGAAGACATCTCATCATCAGATGAAGATGAAGTCAGTGACAGTGAGACATAAAGAATTATATTTATGGCAGTAGAAGACTCTGATAAATAAGACTCTGAAGTAGAATATGAAGAAGCTAAAGAAGAAATTGAAGAGGCAGAAGTTGACTACCAAGAGGAATTGATGAGTTCCATAGAAGTTATCAGAAGAGAAAAGAGGAAAAACAAGAAGCTACAAGCGGAACTAGACAAGAAAGAAGACACTCAGGAATTAGAACAAATGATCACAAATTTGAAGGTTCAAATTGAAGAAGATAAAAGAATTGAAGAAGCACTCAAAGAACAACTAGAAGGAAGAGACAAGATCATTGAAAATTTGGAAGTAGAGAATGTCACATTAAGAAATGATCTTCAAAAGAAAAATATGTAGAACAAATCAAAAGTTTTGAATGACATTATCGGCAGTCAAAGGCCTAATCATGACAAGTCCAGACTTGGATACAATCAGATAGAAAATGGATCAAGCTCCAAAACAACAGAACAAGAAACATATCCAAAAATCTATGCATAAACAATCAAAGGGGATAGGAAGGTCTACTGAGAAAATTACAGGTGTTGGAGCCGCCTTTTTTCAGCCTTTTCAAATTTTAATTCTTAATTCTTGAAGTCGAAAGCTAGTCTTTATTTTTTCCTTTATTTTCCCCAAAAATATCATAAATCTCATCACGCGAAGTAGCGATGGTCATCATACTCTTAAGGAAAGACATTTTAATCATTTAAACAAATTTCCACTTTATATACCTCAAGATGTTGCATGTTGGGAGTTACAAATCAAATAATTTATGAGCCCCGAGGAGAGAAATTTCGAAACGACCTTAAAAGTTCACCCAGGTCAGTACCGAGAGTAAAGATACTCTAAACCAAAGTTAAGCATCATCGGGATTTCGCGTCTCGGCATCTGCTCGCTACAAAATCCTTACCGTCATAGCTCTGATAGTCGAAACCGTGAGAGTCTTGCATTAGTTACCTGGGTTAATCTTAGGGGTAAATAGTTTTAGCCATGGTTAAGCTCTATCGGTAATTCGCAACTCGACATGTTGTTCTCCCAGAAACTTACTTTCGAAGCCCCGATTCGTGAAGTCGCGATATTACTTAAATATCAGTTAATTAAAACACTTAATCCAGTTTATCTTCTAGTTTAAATAGATCACATCATCGCGATCTCGGAATTTAGCGAATCGACATACGCTCCTCCCAGAAGCTATACCTTCAAAGCCCCGAGTCACGAATTCACGATATAAATCAAAACATGATTAATTAAACACTTAATCCTGGTTACATTCTTGCTTAACTAAATCAAATCATTGCAGTCTCGAGTTTTAGAGCCTCGAAGGGTTAGAGTGAAAACTCCCGATAAGGAGAACGCCGAAAGATTGATTAAAGTTTAAGAAAGCCTAATTAATTAAGCTAAGCCATTGTAATTAGTGTTTTAATACGAACAATAATATGCACAGTCTACAAGGTAATTTTAAATTTTCCTTGCACCAACTTGTGTTACAAACCGTCAAAATTTATGGCATTAATTCGAAATAAGGTGAAGCGACAAGTAAGGATATGGTTTTTATTGCTAAATCTATCTTTAAGAATGATTTGACCATTCTGTTCATAAGGACGTCGAGGTTTTAAATGGTCGAAGATATAGACCTTTTTCTTCAATGTCACAAAACTCATTTCTATTTTACGTAGAGAAACTTTCCTCAGCAAACTGATTTCTATATGTATACATATTTTTATCGCAGGAGAGCTAAATCAGATTCCCCCGTCATGGCCTCACAAAAAGCGTCCAAGGTAAGTGCTGAGATTTCAGGACAAGGTTCGAATAATGTTTCTGATACTTCACCCCAAAGCGTCGACTCTGTCAGGACCTGGTCATATATTTCTGAGATTCTACAGTCTGAATTGGTAGACTGTTCGGATGATTCCAGTGACAATGAGAAGGACAACCTGGCCACCAAATACAAGATCATTGTCCAAGCTGAAATGCATAAAGTAGCGGCCAGACCACGTCTGCTTCCTTACTATGATATGATCCAGTGGGCATTAGACCATGTAGATATCCCGACCAGAACCATCATCAACGAGCAGAAGGTCACTATTGGGACCTTTAGACCAGAACAATTATAGGCTATGTACAAGTTGCCAACCACGTCAAACTTCACATACAATGCCGAGTTTCTGGAGGATTTTAAATAGAAGGAATGTGTGCAATACGACAAGATCTTATCTGATTTAATCAAGGATTGGGTTTCACACCTTGCAAAGTTCAGGGTGGACAGTAACAGTGTCTATTCAATCTCTTCTTTGGAACCATAGTTCAAATACATAGCTATGATGACCTGCAGATTATATGGGAGAGAGGACACCACACATTTCTTCCTCCAGTGGGTGCCTCTAATACATACAGTCGTCGAAGGCTGTTCTTTCGACTGGGATAAACTATTGTCTGATAGTTTGAACAGTCAGGTTATAGAATATCGAACGCAGAGGGCGAGTGGGAAAATCGCTTCATTCTTTATGTCCACATACATCATGGATGTCGTTTGTTTCATGACGCCTTTTCCCTTAATGAGTTGGAGCTAGGCTCCATTAGAGGCTGAGCCTATCCACGTCAACCATTCAAAGCTTTGGGAGGACAAATCTTCAAATTTCATATATGAAATTTTCAAGTAGGTAATGGTACTGATGCATGTCACTATCTTCGATCACCCACCACCCAGGATCCCAGATAACATCGCGGTAAATTTGAGCAGTGTGGCCGACCGATACGTAGAAGAAGAATTTTCATACCTCAGGGTCTTCGGTGCTTTTGTTCCTCCGCATGCCCTACCATTATTCATACCCGATAGGATGGCTTGTTGTGAGATCACCAGGAAAACCATACTCGGTGATGTAAGCAAAGAACTTAAAGGATATTCGAAGAAGGTATGGCCACCGTTCCCTATTCATTTGAACACCTATTCTTTGTTATATTTCGGGCATGCAAAAGCTGAGGCAGCAGCCCTGGAAGATATTAAATTGGTTCATATCAAATTCAAGAAGCACGATCCACACAGGGTCATGAGTAATCACTTAGCCAGTTGTGGACTTGAAAGATTCGAGCACGAGAATTCACCCCAGGATGACATTTTCCGAGGCACGAGATCCTATGTCGAGGTTTTGGCTCAGATAAAGCCCTGTCGCCCGAAGAGAGGGCCAATGTTTTAAAATTCCAAGAACATCGGTGAAGTTGCCTTCCCCTAGTATTACGGGGTGAGAATACGACGACTGTAGAGGTGCAATAAACTAAAGCCGAAGGCTCCAAGGGTTCAACACCCGGCCAACAAAAACACCAGGACAAGGAAGAACAAACTGGGGGCCCGAAACAAGAAGTAAAGACTCCCAATCCGGTGAAAAAGATGACTCTAGTTGTCACTCTGGGTGAATCATCTAAGCAGATCGGAAACCCCATCGCCTCTATTACCCCCTTACAGTCCACTAAGGGGACCACAGACGCGGGTTGGATTTTCGGTGAATAATTAAGACCCATAACTATGGAAGAGCTTCCTCCAAATGAGTTATTTTTCAATAAAAAGAGAAAAGATGTGGTAAAAAGAGAACTCTATCAAGAAGCAGGATCAACGACCAAGAAATCTAAGGTTTTGACCTATGGGAAAGATATGAAGAAAGAAGAGTTTGCAACAGAAATAACAGGAACATTGGGAGCTTTTGCTACGGCAAACCAATACTCAGTTCGGGTTTTGAAGAATCAGTTGAAGAAAAAAAATCGCCTAATCAAAACATTAGAAGCTAAACTAGTCACAACAGAGGAAGCTGCCAAAAATCAGGCGTATATAGGAATAGAGCAAGCAAGGATAGCTTATAAAAAGGAAATCAAATAGCTCAAAGATGATCTCGAACAAATAGAGTTGGTGGTTAAGACCAGCCAAATCCAAGTAGGCCAGCAAAGAGACTGGATAGAGCAGCTACAGTCCAGGTTAGAATTCGCCGAAAGCCAGGCTATCAATATTGGGATATTTGAATCCCAAGCTATGGAAATTCAGAGCAGAGTTTTTGTATCCCATCGAAGCTTACTTGCCAAGGTGGAGACTGCTCGAAACAATTTCTTACTTATTGATCAAGTATCATAAAATCTATCTCTCATAGAAAAGGAAGCTGGGGCGGCTCGGGTTGCATTCCAAGAGGTTGTAATAACCACAACAAAAGGGGAGACGTGAATTAGTTCCAGGTTTTCCATTCCGGAACAGACCCGAGGCAATGTTTTACTGAAAGAATGGGAGCGTAGCATATCAGAAGGAAAACAACAAGCCAATAAGGTAAGGAAATCCTGTGAAGAGACTTTCAGTTCTATAGAAGGAAGTTTGTTGGGCATCGATGGCAAAAGTAATGCAGAGACACTAGGCCAAATGAATGTAGCGAAGTTATTGCTCAATATAAATGAGGATGAAGGAAGAGATTCGACCAAAGTCTCACAAATAACACAGATAGACATAGTTCAAATAGATAAATGGTTGATTAAACCAAGTGTACGATTTTTCACTATCGGCACCCAAGGTCGATAGATGGAAGAAAGGTTGTCGCAATTGGTAAAGGATTGTTATACTTTTGAGGCCAATTTCCAAGCGGAACCTTCCAGGTTGATATCTCAATTGGTGGAAAAATCTATCACCTGTACCGAGCATGCGAGGGGACAGGTTTCTGGTACCAAATAAATACAGAGATAAAAGAATGAAATGATTGATCTTCTTCTTGTTGTAACCGAAGACCCTGGAATGATTGAGATTCCATCATATGTAAATCTGTATAAATATACAATAGAAAGAAAGAACAAGGGATGGACCTTTTTGGGTCGATTGTAATAGAGATTTTCTCCCTTGAGAATTAATATAAAGCAAATCCAAAGTTTCTTGATTCTGTCGCGACTGTGTTATGAGTTTGTTTCCTTTGTATTTCATATTCAATTTCATTTCGTATACATATCTGATGAATGTTTCTCTATAACTTAGTAAAACTTCTACTGTAGTGATCATTTTTAGTTTTCTATATTGTTTACCATTTTTCCTCTATATCGGCTATCAGCAGGTACAAGACCAGTGAACTCTTTAGATCTCTCTATATATATTATGCTTCTTCAGGTGGTTTCTTTATCTTTTCTTCTTCTATTTACAAGTGAGATTCTCCCTCGATAGGAGCCTCACATAATAGACAGCTAAATGTTTTCTTACACCTCATACATATTTATTAAAATATAACTCAGTTATGGGAAAGGGCCTTTGGTTTGCACCCTATTTTCACTACTGGAGCTATAAACTCTCCTCTATACGACCGAAATTGAGACAGTGTCTAAAAAACTTTGAAGTCTTTCTTATTTTTCTGTTCCTCTATGACTGTCCCTGTGACAAGACAACCTAATCTCGAACCCGGATTATCAGACCAAACACATATTTCCTTGAACCTTTTCGATACTATTCTTAAAACAACCATTACTCGGGTAGAACTCGAACGTTCATGGTCTGCGATTGAAAGGGATATAAACATCCAGGAACAGTTGGAAGCTAGACAACAATAGCCTAGAAACCAACCCTAGCTTATTCTACCGAAGGTTGATGCTTCCTCCTTCTTTACCCTTTACTCACTTTCGGATGCCTAGACACTGTACTTTCTAAGCCTTAAGTACAGACTCTGGAACAACATATTTTTGGTGCTGTTGCCAGGGACCAAAGTTACGAAACCTTTTTCCCTCAGAAAACGACAGTTTTCATTGAAAGTTTCACGCTTTGATAGTGAACAAAGAGTGAGCACCTTTTAAAGGATTTCTAATCTTTCACTTGGCTAATCCACGAATAATAATCTGGCATCCGGTCGAAGGAATACTAGGAAAAACCCAGATGGTAAACAGGCCACACCCGTTACTGATCCCGAGAAGATTTTAAAGGCAAGAGGCTCTCTTAAGCCAACCGCTGCAGTCTATCAGCTTAAGTACCCACAACTGAATACCAAGAGTTCTTCTGAACCTTCAACTTCATCCAGTCCACCTTTCAACACTAAGAATCTAACATCAGCCTGCTCCAAATTTAGAAGTGAAATCCATCCGATAACCTCTGTGGTACATAAAGGAAAAATCCCTGCAGAAAATTTATCAGCAGTTGATATACCGTCGACATTTTAATCAAATTCCGCAACCTCACCCAGTCTTGAAGAATATATTACACACTCAGTTTCCACGTCCGTTGGTTCCCCTGATTACATCTCTTACAAATTCGAGGAGCCAAGCCCTCGCATCCCTTACCAATCATCCTTGGATTTTTCACCCCACAAAGAAACTAAAGATTCACTTTTAGTATTCCATAACCCCCTTTACAACACACCGTTCCATTTTCCACTAATACCGATGGCAGCCGCCGGAGGGGAAGGTGGAGGGGTTGTCGGAGGAGGAGGTGGGAGTGCTCCTGGAGGAGGAGGTGGGGGTGATCCTAGAGGAGGAGCTGGAGTTCAAGGGACTCTCCCCCCTCCCAGAGTATTTGCTAAAGTGGCAGCGATATATGCTCCTTTGGTCTTGCCCGTTCCTCTACATGACCTTCCTAAAAATTATATAAAAAAAATTCCAAAATTTATCGGGGAAGGAGATCTGATCACGGCCGAACACATAAACTTCTTTGATCAATTCACAGGCATCCTAGGTCTCGAACATGAAGACGTGTATTCAAGGATTTTCGTCCATACCTTCGAAGGTCAGGTCCAAACTTGGTTTTAGAGTCTACCTGCAGGATCTACCTTGTCCTATGATGCCTTGGAAGATGCTTTCCTTAGACAATGGGGCAAAATAAAGGACCACTTATACTATTTGACCGAGTTTGGGTATTTAAGGAAAAATAATTCAGAAACAGTTAGGGAGTTTATTTAAAGATTCAACAAACTGTATAACAAGATCCCAACTGAGGTTAAACCGTCCCAACCCGTAGCCAAGGTAACCTTCGTGGGAGATTTTGAACCGGATTTTGCACTTTTTTTAAGGGAAAGAAGGGGAACTACCTTAAACTGAATGCAAGACGATGCTGTAGAAATTGAGTCGAATATGATGGCTTCTGGTAAGTTGAAAGCTAAAGTAGAAGCGGGAAACCGAGAAGCCAGACGCTTTAGGGAACAATCGGGACCATCAGGGTCTAATATATACACAGATGACAAAGTAGATGATATGGCCAGAGTAATTAAGGAACTATCAAATAAGATTTCCAGGATGGAGCTATAACAGGCCAAAGTCGATTCTTTCATCAAAAAAGATTTCAGGAGGAATCCCAATCCCCCAAACCAACAAAGACTGATAAAAAACAAGGATCAGAAAATACAAACTCCCCTAAAGAATGCAAATTTTATAGGAGGGAATGATCTCCAAGATTTCAGAGATTTGGATGATGATGTCATGAACTTAGGTGATGACTACACGCAACCTTACCTGACTAAAGAGGATTACGAAAAGTCCCTGAACACTCAACAATCATCTATTAAAGGTGAACACGGAGATGACATCGACCTTTGTAGCTATCAAGAAGTGACCGATATGATAATGGATGAGGTCCAACCTAGGTACAACTTGAGACCTAAGAGAAAGCCCGTTTCAACTACTCAACCTAAGAAAATTATCCCAAGAGGTCAAACTTATGAGCCTACCCTGGAAGAAATTGTGTTACCTAATAGCAAAGTGAAAGTGGTAAATGCGCAAGACCCTGAAGTGAAGAACGTTGAGACCCAAACAGAGGAAACCGAAGCAGCTGATACAAATACACCTTTGAACAAGATCACGAGTAATAAGTCAGCTCAGATAAATAAGTTGGAGAAGAAGGATTTCGAATTTCCAACCAGAGAAATAGACAAGGTTAGCAGAATTTTCAGTTTCGAAAATGAGATAAATAAAATTAAGATACCAATTCCTCTGGTAGAATTAACAAAAAACCCAGTATATTGAAAGCAGATTACCAAAGTGATAGGCACTTCAGATCTAGAAAGCCAATCTGATGTTTTAAATTTGGAAGATGATAAGCCTAGTATAACTTTTGGTCCACATTTTGAAGGAGCCAGAGACATTGTTTCTCCCTTTTATATCACCTTAAATGTGCATGATCGACTACTGCATAACTAGATGTTAGACTCTGGGGCCTCACATAACGTGATGCCTAAAATTATTATGGACAGACTGGGCCTCGAGATCACCAGACCTTATGGATATCTCTACTCTTTTGATTCGATGAGAGTTAAGTGCATGGGAATGATAAAGGATTTAGTAGTTACCCTTGCACAGGTCCCGGTTAAAAGTGTTTTGATGGATGTAGTTATCGCCGATATTCCCCCCAAGTACGACTTACTATTTTCTAGGTCGTGGGGAGCCAAGCTTGGGGGGTTTCTTCAACTGGATATGACATACGCCACAATTCTTGTGTTTGGTGGGCAACTTACCCGGTTATATAGAGAGACGAGGTTAGCATATACAGTAAGCGATCCTCAAAATCCTAACAATTTCCCTATGTACATTGCAGATCAAGATTTAGGAAATTGTATCTTATCCTTCGACGACGATTTAGATAGTTGCACAGAGGAAAATGATATAGATCAAGAAGAGCCAGGAAACATGACCGGAGATATGTGTAGCACTGGTATCTGAATTTTTTTTTTACGGTGCCTTGTCATGCGAAGGAGCTGGTGCAGGAGTATTTTTTGTGGCACCCAAAGAAACGTTTGTTGTCCCCTTTTCCTAAAAACTTCAATGGGATATAGATTATACTAACAACGTATGTGAGTACGAAGCCTTGGTCCTAGGATTGGAGGCTTCCAGGAAGCTAAACATAAAAAACCTAGAGGTATATGGAGATGCGGAGTTGATAGTCAAACAAATAAATCGACAATACCAGGCCAAGCACCCAAGATTAAGATCATACAGAAATTGTGCCTGGGATCTAATTGGAAACTTTTTCTCGTTTGTAAATGTTCACTTCATCCCGCGCGCAGAAAAATTGCAGGCCAATGCATTAGCCAAAGCAGCCTCGACTTTCGCTCCTCCTACAGCTTTTAAATTGAAGTATCACATAGAGGTAAGACACAGACCATCCATCCCGAACAACATACAACACTGGAAGGTTTTTGAGGGTGATGAACAAATTAGGAAGTTCCTTGAAGCAGTAGATGACTTTTCTGAAACTCACGTAGATCAAGAAAATCAAAACGATCATATATGGATCATGCAAGAGGGAGAGGACCCTCAAGAGTTCCACGAAAAAATCACAAATCATCGTATGTTGGTCCTAAAAAATAATCAGATTCTGAAAGGACTGATCCCTCTGGAAAGACTGCTTGATCAAAACGACGTGCCTGTAAAATCCACCTTACAACCCCAACCAGAAGAAGTGGAAGACTCTGACATAGGGACCGAAGGAGAATCCAGGATGGTAAAAATATCTAAACTCCTCCCTCCTGAAATGAAAGGCAAGTATAAGGACCTACTTGGACAATATAAAGACATTTTCACCTGGCCTTACGATGAACTAAGAACCTACGACGTGACCGTAATCGATCACAAGATACCTCTAAAGCCTAGGGTCAAACCCTTTAGACAAAATCTTAGGCAGATCAACCCCATTTTATTGCCTGTGGTCGAAAAGGAAGTTAAAAAGATCTTAGATGTGAAAATAATAGTACCTCTGAGATATTCCGACTGGGTGGCAAATCTGGTCCCGGTCAGAAAGAAGAGTGGGAAAATTAGACTATGCGTGGATTTTAGAAACCTAAATAAGTCTTCTCTCAAGGACAACTACTTGCTACCTAAAATGGATCACATTCTAGAAACGGTAGTTGGAGCGAACAAAATGTCTATGATTGACGGTTTCTCCGGGTATAATCAAATTTCTATGAATGAACAAGATAAAGAAAAGACAACTTTCACTACCCTTTGGGGTACATTCATGTATGATAAGATGCCTTTCGGTTTAATGAATGCAGGTGCCACTTTCCAACGTGCTATGGAAATCGCGTTCATCAGCGAAAGAGACAAGTTCATAGTCATCTATCTCGATGATTTGACGGTTTTCTCTAAATCAAACGAAGAGCATTTGATACATCTTAAGAAGACATTCGAAAAATTCCACAGGTTTGGTCTGTCCTTAAATCCTAAGAAATCACACTTCACCATGCAAGAAGGTAAAATTTTGGGCCATGTTGTGTCTAGGGATGGAATTAAAATTGATCCTAAGAGGGTTGAAGTGATAGACACTATAAACATTCCTAGAAATGTAAAAGAAATTCAATCATTCTTAGGAAAAATAATTTTTTTAAGGAGATTTATCCCAAACTTCGTTGAAATTGTAAAATTGATCACAGGTATGTTAAAGAAGAATAACGAAGTAAAGTGGACAACAGAGGCCAAAGCGTCATTCACACATATTAATAAATTCATAAGCGAGGCACCTTTGTTGGCAAGCCCTGATTACCTAAAATAATTTTTTATTTTCTCATTTGCCTCTGAACACACGCTTGCTGCGGTGCTCCTCCAAAAAAATGAAGAAGGTTTCGAGCAGCTGATCGCTTTTTTCAGCAAGAGTCTCAGAGATGTAGAACTTAAGTACTATATAATAGAAAAGAAAGCATACTCCATGGTAAAAGCGCTGAAGTCATTCAGAACATACGTATTACACTCCAGGATAATTGCGTACGTACCTACCAGTTCTGTGAAATATATTTTGGTACAACTAGACAGTGACGGAAAAAGGGGATGATAGCTTGCCAATATTCAAGAGTTTGACCTGGAAATCAAACCAACCAAACTGGTAAAGGGACAAGGCCTGGCCAAACTTTTAATTGAATCGAATTTCAGAGCCCTCAGTATAAATGGCCTGCAGGTATGTGAAGAAGACATATACATAAACGAGCTCGAGGAGCAAACAAATGCAACGAAGATTGAAGAGTATTATATGCGGTCAAGTATTTTATTTTAGAAAATCAATTATATTGGAAAGACCCACTTGGTTTCTTGTTAGTCTGCTTAGTCGAATCAGAAACAGAAGGGGTTATAAGTGAATTTCATGAAGGAGTGTGCGGGGGACATCACGCTTGGAGGTCCACTGCTTATAAAATTATGAGGGTTGCGTATTATTGGCCAAAACTTTTCTCAGACGTTAACACCAAGGTCTGAGCCTGTAACCCTTGTCAACTATTTGCAGGCAAACATAAACTCCTGACACTACCATTAGTTCCAGTAAAAACAAAAGCCCCTTTTCAGCAATGGGGACTTAATTTTATAGGCGAGATTAACCCCCATTCTAGTGCCCAACACAAGTGTATCTTAACAACCACGGACTACTTCACTAAATGGGTAGGCTATTCCAACCCGAAGGGCAATGGACTCAGTGGTGATGGATTTCTTAGAAGACAATGTTTTGTCTAGATTTGGTTGCCCCTAAAAGATAGTCACGGATAATGCCCAGGCTTTCAAATCTATGGCTATGATCAACTTTTTCCAAAAATACAATATCGTACTCAACCACTCTACAACTTATTACCCCCAAGGAAATGGGCTAGCCGAGTCGTCTAACAAGAGTCTGATAAATATAATTAAGAAAGTGTTGGATGAAAATAAAAAGTCTTGGCATGTGCATTTAAAATACACCTTGTGGGAAAATCGCATATGCACTAAAAAATCTATCGGCATTTCCCCTTTTCAGATGGTGTATGCGACATATGCAGTATTACCTACAAACCTAGCACTCCCCGTGATGAAATTATGGCAAGACCAGGCGGAAGAACCAAATCCTATCACAAGAAGGATAAATTAGCTAATTGAAGTTCAATAGCATAGGGTAGATGTAGATGAAAGGTTGCAGAAATACCAAGACGACATGAAAGCGTTATTCGACCGTAAGGCAAAACACAGAGAATTCTTCCCAGGTGATTTAGTATTAAGGTGGGATGCTAGGAGGGAAGAAGCAGCGAAACATGGTAAATTCGATCACATATGGTATGGGCCATTTAGAGTCTCAACTCCCGAAGGAAAATATTCTTTTCTATTAGAAAATCTAGACGGTGAAATCCTCAACACCCCCGTTAACGGACATTATCTAAAGCATTATATGAATTAATCAATCGCTCAAAAAAAAAAAATTACATATATATATACATACATACATACATACATA
>JZKD02S0547446.1:225356-235641 GCA_000966675.3 Picea glauca | reverse complement strand
GAAGTGGTTGATGTATTGAGAGGCTTAATATTAGAAAGGGTTTGATGACTAGATCATGTGAGGGTTATTATAATTGTTCATGATTACACACACCTATATGGAACATGACTAGAGATATATATATATAATTTGGGTAAAGGTTATGTATGAGGATACATGCACAGGGTACAGTTACAGTCTGGATACAGTGACAAGTTACAGATCTATGTGAAAGAAGTTATAGAGGGTCATAAGTTTTCAAGAAAAAGAAAACCATAGTTTTCAGAAGGCATATGCAGGCTGCATAACATTTTGGTCACGTACATACATGGGCTACATAACATATAGGGCGTGTACATCTGTGTGATGCATCACTATAGGTCACGTACCTATTGTATTTTTGTTGATAGATGTTTAGTTCAGGTATAGATTGATTACAGGGCAATTGTAAAGGTTGGATGCATGTCATTGGTACAGGTTGATACAGTTGTACAGTGGTATATCTCATAGTGATAGTACGACAATGGTTCCATCATTCTACTTATATGTCAGGGAAGTTGGACGGGGCAAGGACATGTTGTTGTAGCCACCTTTCGGTTGTAGCCGAAGAACATAAGGGGTTGTAACCTCCTTTTGGTTGGAGCCATAGAATTTGGGAGTTGTATCTTCCCTCAGGTTGTAGCCTGAGAAACTAGGGGGTTGGAGCCTCCTTCCAGTTGCAGCTGGAAAAAAAAGGAAGTCGGTGCTTTCAATGAATGTAATTCTTCAAGACATATAAGAAAAAGCATTATGTGGTTTCTCCCGCTTTGGGTTTCCATGTAAAACAATGGTGTATTGTGTATGTGTATGATTGTTCACTTGTTCATTGCTTATTTACTCTACATTTATTGGATGATAATGCTACATTGATATAACACTTGGATTATATGGTTAAAAAAGATTAGATTGCTCTATTACTGATTCACCCCCCCCTCTCAGTAATCCAACATGTGTAACATTTATTTGTGTTTACTATCCTACCTTACCTAAGAAAAAAATCATTTTTTAATTGAATGAGTACTTCCAATGAAGCCACGTGTGTAATAGGATCATAAATATACTCACATTCAAGTTTATATACTATACTTTAATAAGTACCCAAACATGACGAACCAACAATTTTGAATAATATGATGGGAAGAGTTGTTGAAGAAGTGAGTGCTAGTTCAATTTGATATTCGCCTGGAACCAACGTTCAATATAATCATGGTCTCCTTGGTCCACCTATTCATTTAAAGCACTTTGTGTATTCTTTTCTTTAGCCTCCTCGATCTCCGTTTCTAATGGCTTCTCCTGATTAGATACGGTCCATGATTCTTCGATCTCCTTGGTAGATTGGCCAAATTGATCAATGAAGGTTTCTCAATCTTCTTGTAGGCATCACTCAAAGGAATTTGGTTCTTCTATGTCTATTGGAGAAGTAAATAGTTTCTTGGTTGTTGTCAAGATGTGCTCTTCCTGAGAAGAACAGATCACAGTTGTTGTTAGGATTGGAGAGAGTTCTTCCAAACTCATTATCATCTTTTAATCAATATTGTTGGTTCATGGGTCATGTCTCACACATGGATTAGTGCATGGGGTTCTTACAACACCCAAAATATTTTTATTTTTAATATTTTACATGAAAAATGAAATGAAAACTAACTACACACTCACAACAATTTTAAGCAAACCATAAAAAATAATAGAAACTAATTGCAAAATTTGAAAATCATGCCACACTTGCATGAAAAGAAACACACTTGCAGGAAAGTAATAACACTTTGCGAAAGAGAAACACACTTGCAAAAGGAGCATACCTGGGTTTGGGTAGAGACCTACTAAAGTGGATGTGCATGTTCTTACCTCTCATCTTGCTTTCTTGTCCTCCACCAGGTTGTGTGATTTAAAGGCAGCCTACGTACCTAGACTTAAATCCCTTTAGCACCTCCCCGACAACAACGCCAAAAATGTGGGGTTAAATATATGCACTATTAATTCCAACATTAAATTATCAACCGAGAGTTCGTAAACTTCGAGGCACAAGCACAATATGTAAAGGATTGGAGCCTATCCTAGTATAATATCTAATGACTAATGTCGGAAAACACACACTTCAAAATGAATGAAAGAAAAACCAGAAGTAAAATCAAAGTGAAAAAAAAGGAAATTTAAATACGGGAAAACCAAATTAAAGCGAACTAGATTAAAAGACAAGGAAATCTGAAAGTAAATGCGAAATTTACCCAAACTAACATTCAAATCAGTTAGTTGGATGAGGTTACTCAAACCCTCATGTATGTGTGATAATGAACTAAAGTGGAATTTACCAGTTTTAAGAGAAAATCCAGCAAATTCCTAATTAACCCTATATCGACAAAATGATGTAACATAAAGACTTCAAAGAACAAGCTTCAAAAACTTGTCCTCAGGAAAATATACACCCAAAAATGAAAGCAAAGTCAATGTGTAGGTATGAGATTAATTTTGTTTTATGTACAAGAATGAATGTGTGGAGACGAAATTAATTTTGAAATCACTCTACAAGCATAATCCTTCTAAAGTAGCATAACACTTAACAATATTTTACAATACTTTGAAAAATAGAACAACACATAATTACAACATGACAAATAATATAACATAATATGAAACAAACTAAACAATATTATGACAAATATGTAAACAATATTAACAAACATATCACAAATAAACTATTAAACAAACAATTAACAAAACATTATAAATATATAACAAAGGGTTATAAATATACAATAAATAAACAAATAACAAAAAGGTTATAAAAAATATGTGTCCTCAATAAATAAACATTATAGCAATACACATCATAACACTTAAACAACAATTACAACTTATATAACAACACAATAATGTAACTTGCAAATCAACACAACCTATAACAAAACATATAATAATTAAATAAACAAGAACTCAATATGTAATCATATGAGAATGTATCAAAAACTTCACATATTAGTTAAACAATATGACACGAGATATATGAAACCAATATAACAGAAGATACAAAATAAAACCTAAAAATCTATGGAAAGAAACATACATCTCTTGCAACGTCAAAGGATTAAGAGGTAAGTGAATGGAGAAGGTGTTGAAGACAACATTGAAATGAATAGTTGTGGGCATGAGGGGAACAATTCGAATGGATGGATGTGCAAATTGGGCGCAAATAATGAAGACAAGAGAGGAGCGAGTATTCAACTGAATGAAGAGACAACATTTGAAAGAGGTGAGTGAGCCAGATATAATAATAAATCAGATCGTGGAGTTGCATAAAAGATAACACAGAGTCAAATTGGAGCACAATGACAGAGTATGCTTGGGTGCAAGTGTTCAAATTGAGGATCAATTGAATTTGTAGAATGAATCAGTAGTTATAAAAAAAATCAAAAAACTTTAAATGAAAAGAAACATGTTTACGCTAAAAATACAATATAAACAAATATATACAACCACAACATTAACGAATCAAGGGGCCCTCCTGATCTGATCCATGTCTAGGTGAAAAGAACTCAAACAAAAATTAAGATCAATAATGCTTCATTCCATTTCAAATCTGATTTACAAAATGTTCCTCTGCCTACTTTAATTTCCACATTCAATCCCCCGCTCCATTTACTATGTGTGGTCAATTATATAGATTTTTACATCACAGAAGACAACAAACAAAATCCATGTTTTGTGCATGGAAAACAAAAATACATATAAAAAATGGCTGATCTGGTGGATTCACTATTAGACTGAGGACGAAACTGGACTGTATGGAGACCATGATTTGCTAGAAGGGTATGATAATAATAGGCATTGTTTCCGCAACTCGTTTTTCTCATTGAATGCACCAAATTTGGAGCAATGAATCGAAAGACAGTTTTAAGAATCTTCCAACTACAACCAACTGAAGTTTCTTACACTAATTCAATCTGATAACTAAAACATCCATTTGATGTCAAACCCAAGGCCACATCATCAAATCTGGACATACCACGAAATTTGTGCAATGTCAATTAAAGAACCAGAAATAACTCTTCAACCATACCTTTATTTGAAAAATGGTCAATATGAGACCCAATTTTCCATGCTGGAAAGAAAACCCATGTTCCAAATTCTTCATATTCTTCTTTATTTGCATGAAAATTGAGGCTGAAATTGATTGTCTAGAACTTTTATTAATTTTGGTTGAATTATTCCCCCTAATCTGGAGGTCCACACATGCGAGCTAGGTGAATTTTGACACATGTGGCTGCATGACAACGTCACTGCGGAGAAAACCCACGTTCTCAGGTTTTGACTAGAAATGCGTGAATATGCCAAAAAATGGTGGATACCAAAATGACAATATTGGTGCAGAAATGATAAATTGTTGTTTTGGGTCAAGAATACTAATCATGCCAGTACAAGAATCACACTTCATGAACCATCATTAGTAAACCATGATATAATCATCATTTAATCACTAAAAATGCAAAAAACAACGTATTAATTGCACTATATGTATAACCGTGGATGAAAACAAATAATGATGGTTTATGGTGTAATGAGACGTTTATTATTGGGTAAATGTGAGAAAAGATGTAAAGATGAATATATTTGTATAGCGGAAAACATAGAAAATTTGGAGCCCAACAACAAGGCAATGCAATGCAAGGCAAGGAATGGCATGAAAAGGCAAGGTAATGCAAGGCATGGCAGGGCATGCAAAGACAAGGGGTGGCATGGCATGGCATGGAAAGGAAAGCTAAGGCAAGACAAGGCAAGGAATGACAAGGCAAGGCAAGGAAAGTGAAGGCATGCCAAGGCAAGGCATGCCAAGGCAAGTCAAGGCATGGCATGGGAAGGCAAGGCAAGGCAAGGAAAGGCATAGGAGGGCACGACAAGGTAAGGCATGGGAAGGCATGGCAAGGCAAAGCATGGGAAGTCATGGAAAGGAAAGGAAGGGCATGGGAAGGAAAGGCAAGGTAAGGCAAGGAAAGGAAAGGCATATCATGGCATGGCATGGCAAGGCAAGGCAAGGCATGTCATGGAAAGGCAAGTTAAGGCAAGGAATGACATGTCAAGGCATGGGAAGGCATGGAAAGGAAAGACATGGGAAGGCATGGCAAGGCAAGGCATGGGAAGGCAAGGCAAGGCATGGAAAGGCAATGCAAGGCATGGAAAGGAAAGAAAATGCAAGGCATGCAAAGGCAAGACATTGTATGACATGGCATGGCAAGGAAAGGCAATGCAAGGCCTAGCATGGCGTGGCAAGGAAAGACAATGAAATGAAAGTCAAGGAATTTCATGGCAAGAAATGGCATGGAAAGGCATGGAATGGCAAGGAAAAACAATGCAAGGCATGGCATGGAAGAGCATGCAAAGGAAAGACATGGCATGGCATGTCAAGGCAATCCAAGGCAAGGAAATACAAGGAAAAATATAACAACCCTTAAAACAAGTAATCATTAAATGAAAGGAGGATAAAAATCCAAGCTTAAACTAGGTTTAGATAACAAATGTCTGTTGAAATGCAAGATGACACATGACAACCCTACAATATTCAAGACATGATAGCCCTAAAGGGCTGAAAATTATGACAAAAATTTAATAAAAGGTGTCAAGGTGTATTCCTAGGGTTTAATTGCAAGACATGGCAATATTTCATTTTTTGTTATTTTTGTTTCATTGCAATGTTTATTTTTTTGTTATTCTTTGTTATGCTTATTTTTTTGTTATTTTTTGTTATGTTTATTTTTTTTTGTTGTTTTTTTATTATTTTTGTTATTATTATTATTATTGTTATTCTTGTTTCATGGAAAGGAAAGGTAAGGCATGGCGTGGGAAGGCATGGCAAGGCAAGTCATGGCATGACAAGGAATGACAAGGAAAGGAAAGGCAAGGCATGGCATGGGAAGGCATGGAAAGAAAAGGCATGGGAAGGCAAGGCAAGGAAAAGCATGGAAAGGCAAGGAAAGGAAAGGCATGGCATGTGAAGGCACGACAAGGAAAGGCAAGGCATGGGAAGGCATGGCAAGGAAAGGTGTGGGAAGGAAAGTCAAGGAAATGCTAGGAAAGGCATGACATGGCATGGCAAGTCAAGGAAAGGCAAGGCAAGGCATGGCAAGGCAAGTGAAGGAAAGGAAAAAAATGACATGGTAAGGAAAGGAAAAACATGGCAAGGAAAGCAAAGGCAAGTGAAGGAAAGGAAAGGCATGGCATGGCATGGTAAGGTAAGTGAAGACAAGTGAAGGAAAGGAAAGGCAAGGCATGACATGGAAAGGTATGGCATGGCATGGAAAGTGAAGGAAAGGCATGGCATGGAAAGGTGTGGCATGGAAAGTGAAGGCAAGGAAAGTGAATGCAAGGAAAAGCAAGTGAAGGCATGGAAAGGCAAGGCAAGGAAAGGAAAGGCAAGGCATGACAAGGTATATTTTAACAACAGTCAAAATATTTTACATACCAAAATATTTTAAGGCAATGTATATTTTAAAAACATTCCAAATATTTTAACAGAAATCAAAATGAAGCCAAAATTATTCCTTTTACATACCTATGGTCATTCAAGTAGACCATCAGGATCACTTATAATACTAACGCTCTCCATTAACTTCTCTTGCTCAAAGTAAGGAAAGATGTATCATACCTTTGATGAGTTCTTTCTTGGAATTGTTTGTAGTTGGAGGTTTGTACCAATAACCAAGTTTATAAAGTGGTATACAACTTGACCTAGCTTCTAATCTTGAAATACATAACCACCTTTCTTTTGTGTTCTTTCATATTGTGTTAGATATTCTCCTTTAATAACCATTGGCCCAATCAGAAATTCAATGCCTTCAGAGTCTGTTACTAATCACATGAGGGTTTGTTTTCCCTCTAAGCATCATGCCAACCAATAATCAGTTCCCCATTTATAATCTCTTGGGTCAACCACTATGTATATGTGCCCTGTAAAAAATGGAGTGCCAAAATGTGAGTCCACTAAATGAACAAAGCATAAAAAATTAATGTTAGTTATTCAAAATTTAATAGAAGGAATCAATGAACCTAGAAGTATGAGATATGAGACATGATCATAATATGTTGAAATACTTGATTGGTCCTCCTCCAACTGGTATAATTCCATATTTATGCATTGACCAATGGGGAGTGATACAGGATCCCATATATCAACCCAGTCTGTCGATTCACAATCATCCCATTCATTACTACTACATGGACCGCATAATCAAGAGAGTTTTCTCATCCATGTTTCAACTATTGCATTGTCTAATGTTCTAACTGAATGGAATCCATGAGTGCCATGGATTGTTTTTCATTCATACCACTATGATCGATCTACATCGACCACCTCCAAAAAATATCAATGTACATGTCCTTTCCTGTGTGATTGGTCTTCACGGGTTCCCGTTCCCTCTCCCATTGCTGAAGAATACCATTCAACAATGGAATTTTCATCTCAAATG
Organism: Picea glauca; assembly: GCA_000966675.3. NCBI lineage: Eukaryota > Viridiplantae > Streptophyta > Pinopsida > Pinales > Pinaceae > Picea > Picea glauca. Next base: position 228,169 of record JZKD02S0547446.1, on the reverse strand, counting down.
AGGGAAGTAGTTGTGAACTTCATTTCTTTCCCGCATAACACTCTTTTTATGCATGCAACTACTCCATCATGCTCCCCTTTCCCATGCACAAACTCAAAATAGTTACAAATGTGTGGTACCTTTAGTTTTTTGTGCAACATACTCCCCTGTGTGATTGGTCTTCATAGGTTTCTGTTCTCTCTCCCATTACCAAAAAACACCACTCAACAATGGATTTTTCATCTCAAATGAGGGAAGTAGTTGTGAACTTCATTTCTTTCTTGCATAACACTCTTTTTATGCATGCCCCTGCTCCATCATGCTCCCCTTTTCTGTTCCCAGACTTAAAATAGCTACAAATGTGTGGTACCTTTAGTGTTTTGTGCAACATACACAACCATTGAAATACACAATCATTTTTTAACTAGTCTGGGCAACCATCTAACCAAATCCAATGTTGATCCATCTATATGTTCTTCTCCTTAAGGTGATTGTAGAACAATTGAAAAAAATGTTGTATGTAGGCTAATTCATGGCACCGATCATCGTTTACGTAGAAGTGACACTCTTTCAATATAACTCTATTTTGTTCATTACTATCCAGTCAATATTTGTACGTGATATGAACCATTATGTTGACCTTATCAAAGTGATAATATTGGCTTGGAATCTCATTTTGAGGTTGAAGGGTGTAGTTCTTAGCAAAATCAACAACTCATAACAACTACCACCAGGAAATGTATCTCTGCATATTCTAAAATGTGTGTCCTACCATCGAGCCACATGGACAGTTAAACATAATGTCATGTCTTTTCAATGAAATCCTTCATGAAGTCACAAATGCGTACTTGGGAAGTAACCAATTGTACCTTTTTTCTTTCCTGTCCTCCATCAATATCATATGTCACATATTTAAAGCTTTGCAAGGAAACCTCATTCCTCCCCAATTCATACTCATCGCTTACATGGATGCACTTGCTCAATAATGGCATTCCACCGCACCTGGGGCATGTCCCATCTAAGCATATTTTTTGATAAAATGTAAAACCCTTTGGCCTTGTACACAAGATGTTGTGAATAAAGTATCTAGATGAATATAACTAAGCATTCTTGCAAAAGGGTGTTATGTAAAACATGATATATATATATATATATATATATATATATAATAACCATACTCAATGTGATATCTACAACAACCAAGGCTTGCATTTATGGAAATATATTTGGCTCAAGTCAAGTGTACTATGTATTGTTATGAATCTCTCATACAATTATGTCTGTGTAATATCAAGAAAGTGTCTAATACGGGGTTCGCGGTTCCTAGATCCCCTTATCAATTTTAGTACATATTTTTGGTTGGAAGAAGGCCTAGTGTTCTCATTCCATAAATCATGAACTAGTCCCTTAACCACTCCAATTAACTTCATGTCAAAACGAGGTATCCTACCAGTGAAGGTGCACAAATATGTTGGGCCACCAGTGTCGAGGATATCTCGTCTATGAGAATACTTTCTAACGGTTTTGACATTGCATTTCAAGAGGTGAGAGGTTTGTTGTAGCAAACAATTTTTTCTCGTGATCTTGCTAACAATTGATTATGACAAGACACATCAGACTGCATTGCGGTCTTTAGAACAAGATTTATTTCCAATTCTTTGAAAAACATCTACAAGGTTTCTAACAATATGATGACTTGTTTCTACACTTTTGACTATATTAATGCCTAAAATTCCCCTAACAACAGTCAAAATTCTATATTTTAACAAAGATAAAAATAATTGACATTTAGCACCATCGAATTTTGGTTCAAAATATTCTTTAATGATTTTATAAGAGTGATAATGAATAGTACGGTTAGGAAACTTACCTTCAAGTGATGCTAGACCACTTTCATCGACCTTAATGAATTTAAGAGTTCTTTGCCGTACAATGCTCAATCTAGGTAGGGATGATGAACCCCTATTCTGGCACTCTTGACCTCACTACCGTGGAGTTAACAATATTGTAGTTATTGCCCCTTCAATCACTGCCAGATCAACTATGGGAGAAGAGTGGAAATGAGATTGACTAGTTTCTGGAACATTTGACTGTCCAACAAGAGATTGCAACACAAGAACTTCTTCACCACAATGTTGTACACCAATTACTTCTCTAATTTCATCCAATGTATAATCAACTCCAAGAAAATCCTCCATCATCTGGTCATTCACACCAAGATTTCTTTCTGAAATACTGGATGGATTTCTCTCTAATGAACTCTTCTGCTTTGCTTCTGATGATGGAGGAGAAACAATAGCGACATCTACTTCGCCATAATTTGGATTTCCCTCTTCTTAAATCCTACGCTTTGACATACGTAACTTTGGTTTTTTATCTTTCTTCTTCTACCTTTTTGATCCGTTTCTTTTTTCTCTAGGACTTTCTTTCTCGAATCCATCGATTCCCCATGTCTAAAGATAAAAATTGGCTTCCAAACACCCACCACATATTTTTCTTTGTATTATGTAATAAGGCACAACCAAATGGAGAAATTTGTTTTTGTATTCAAAAGAAGACACATCTAATAATTCCAATTCCAATTGCACTTGGACAAATTTGTCTTCCAATTCCTAGAAGACACAAGAAGATACAAACAACAATTCCAATTGCACTTGGAAAATCTTGTCTTCCAATTCCAGGTAGACACAAGAAGATACAAACAACAATTCCAATTGGACTTGGACAAATTTGTCTTCCAATTCCTAGAAGACACAATAAGATACAAACAACAATTCCAATTACACTTGGACAAATTTTTCTTTCAATTCCAAGAAGACACAAGAAGATACAAA
>JZKD02S0547446.1:211285-221869 GCA_000966675.3 Picea glauca | reverse complement strand
TTAATTAATATATGTGGGAGGATATTTAGATCATAAGGTTTCATAATACTTATTGGTTTGGGATAAACATAATAATAATTTTTTTTAAGGTCACCACCAAGTCAGAGACCAATTTGTGTATGATACTCCCTTTTTTTGGGATAAGCGACCCTCTCCACGTAGTGGTTTCACTGCTAAAGTATAAGAATATGTATATAACTAATAATGTGCTAATTAATGTTATAGAAAATTGAGCAACATGCTTATGGTAGTTTTTCCAAGTAGAGTTGTGGGTTGTAATTACTAGCTATCCCTACAAGGTGCCCATGATTTTTTGTTCAAACAAAATGTGGAAATATCATTAGCTTTGTTTCTTTAGCTTTTTATTTGGATCTACATGCATGTTTGGAACTTGCTCAATTTCAACTTGCAACTCTTGGCCTTTGCATCTTTCCTTTGTTGTACATATCTATCTTTGATATGCCATAAACTCATCTCCATGAAGGGATGGGTGAGAATAATTAGATAGAGCGCATACTAAACCAACATAATTTGTACATTGGCGTGATTCATAAGGAGTTGGCAATGCCTCTTTCAATTTTGCAAGGAGTTGACCCGGTTCCATCAAAGGCAAAGGACACAGAAGCACAAGTGGTAGAGGTAGATAGGTTAGGGTAGCCATTGAGAATAGGTAAAAATGACAATGATATGACTTTTTTTTTCCATGCATGGATGTTCTTTGCTCATAGGAAAAGTGGGATGTTTTGTAGTCAGAGTCTCAGATATGAAGAGAAGGGTGTCTTTTTTCCTTTTTCTTATTATGATGATTGCTCTGGCCCCCATGGGGAGGTAGTGTATGTTTCTCCTCCAGGTATGATAATAACAATGCTCATTTCATTCTGCATTCCATTCATAACAAAACTAATGCACTCTTGTTATATAAATTGATTCAAAAATGCTTGTTTTGGCTCCACAATTTTGTTGTCAATGTACCATTGGGATACCCCATAATGCGTTAATGCATTGATTTGATTTCATCCTTTATCAACACACATTGTGTTAATGGGTTTTGTTCATTAATGTGATTTCACGCATTATTTGAAGCCTATTATCTACCTTAATCAAGTGGATATGGGGTTTCCAAACCTAATTTTCACTTTCCTGATCTTGATTCTACCCTTGTTGTTGTATGAAATCATTGTTAATTTGATCTAGTTCAACCTATTGGAGAACTCTTAGTTCCAAGTCTAGCCCCGCTTCATATCCAGTTCCTTATCCAATAGTAGATCCCCAAGTCACCTATATGAGGTAGACCAGTCAAGTAGATCCTTGCTACCTCCATGGACAAATGATAGTAGAAATCTAGGATTGCATACATTGAGAAGTCAACTAAAAATGTTGTACAACCCTTCCAATTCAAGATTGAGACCCATCTTATCTTTCCTTCACCTAGTTTCATATGCACAACAAAGGTCTCCCAATTATAGATCTAGTCTATTTCCCCCAATTTAAGATCCTTTAGTTAAAGAGTCAACATCCATTTAGTGGTTCCATATCCTATTTACAGGGTGAAAAGAATAGTCTCGCTCCTAGTGTCTACTGGGAAAAAAATTATCTCATCCACCTACACATCACTTTCACACCGACAACCTCAAAGAACACGATCTCATGTATGAATTCATTGTTCTATAAATGAACAAAGCAAACGAGTGGTGTATTTTGAAATAACAAAGGAAGTAGAATGCCTATAGTAATGATGATTCAAGGAACAATGTCTATTGTAACTCCCATTATAGAAATTTTGAGATAAAAAATGGACCTCAAAATTTTAAAAGAACCAATAGGGGATTCAAGATGATGATGTCAATCATAAGGGTAAATATGTTTTGAGGGAAACAAGGAAAAGCCATCATTTTTAATCGTATTTTCAACTTATCTCCTTATAGGTTTATTCGAATTTCAAGTGTAGGTACTCGTTGGATGCGAAAATGTAATGAGTACCCACCCAACATACTTTTGATTGAATCATAGTGAGATACACTAGAAATACATGAAAAAATATGTTTCTTCTACCTTACATAGTTTTCATAAACTCACAGTGAGATACTCTAGAAATACATGAACAAAACATGTTTCTCATACTTTTGATAGACCCATGGTAAAATGCACTAGAAATACATGAAAAAACATGTTTCTTCCACCCCACATACTTTTGATAGACCCAAATTGAAATACAATGAAAATACATGGAAAAAAAAGAAATATATGAAATTCTTTTTTTTCAAACCCTTTGATTTATTCCCTTGAAACCCTTGACTTACTAAAATGTAGCTTTGGCTCTTTTACCCAATTTCTATAGCTAATCATTGGTCTATTTGTTATCCACTTTGTGAAAAGTGTTACGGACTTGCTCTGATAGCATGTCAATCTCATAGAGAGAGACAAATATGAAGAAAAGTTGTTGCCTTCTACACCGTCATTTGTAGGACTATTATATGATACCATGTCAATCACATAGGGAAAGACAAATATGAAGAAAAGATGTTTCGTGGATCATCATTTCAAGGACTATTATATAGATATCATTAAAATAAAGTAACTATAATTTCATCTTTTAAATTCCATAACATTAATAACTAAATCAGAATATTATTTATTAAAAGGATTTTAATAAGGATATTTTATTGTATTTAATTTGACAAATAATAAATTAAGACAATATTGTGAAAAACTATTAAACTATTTTGAAAATGCTAAAGCATTAAGCATATTATTGTTAAAATTTTGATTTTAGCAACAATATGACTAAAATTCAAAGAGCGTTACAGTAGGGACCTAACCACTAGAGTGGCACTTGTTTTACTTCCATTTCTTGCTTGGTTGTGAGCATTAATGTTCATAAACATAGAATGTAGTGCTTTTTAATTCCTCGGATATTTGTGGTTTCGTTGTCAGCGCAAAGATGAGACAGTGAAAATGTATATGTCTTCTCATAAGGAAGATTGATTAGAAGAAGAATTTGGAAAATGGTTATAAACATAGAATGTAGTGCTTTTTAAATCCTCAAATATTTGTGGTTTCATTGTCGGCGCAAAGATGAGACGGTGAAAATGTATATGTCTTCTCATAAGGAAGATTGATTAGAAGAAGAATTTGGAAAATGGTTGTAGAAGGTTTGTAACATCCCGCTCTGGCGCACTGAGCGAACTTATTCTTTGAGGACACTTGCTCGCAAGTGATTTGGATTATTATGCTATTAAAACTTTTGTTTTTGATTATGAGGCGTTATGGGTTGATGACATGTTGTTTTACCGCTTTGACATAGACATGTGCTATTGACTTTGTTTTACTGAGTGTGAAGGATTATGGACCTAGAGGGTGTCGAGGCATCGATGGAACCCCTTGGACTCTGAATCGAGTCGGGGAGTGTACCATTGGAGTTTGATTGTTTTACTGTGATTTTAGTGCTTATCAGTAGATGATATGATATGGATATATTCTGACATGATTCGTTGATGATGCAGGCTGACGATAGCTTTCCGACCAAACTCATATATGGAGTAAAGGGGTCACGCACGACTACCAGAGATGTTGAGGGAGAGGTGTGGACAGCAGCCCTGCCACAACCTACTAGCACTCCCGTTGTGGCTCGAACTGTAGGTTAACGATTACCTAGCTCGAGAGGACCCACAATGCAATGAGGGAAGACTGCGACAGTCACTCACGATGATTCTAAGGGGCGCGCAATAAGGCGAGGGCCTTATTCCTTAGAATCCCTTAGTCTCCCACAAGTTCACTTGATGGGGTGTTGGCTCCAGGGGTTATTGATGTCTACCAAGTCAGTCAAGAGGCGAGTGGAACCCTTGGAGCACGTAGTGCATCCTGAAGGGCACGTCACGCAAAAGAACAGATGAGGCGAGTGACACCCTTGGAGCACGTAGTGCGTCCTGAAGGGCACGTCACGCAAAGGAACAGATGAGGTGAGTGGCACCCTTGGAGTACCTGGTGCATCTTGAAGGGCACGTCGCGTTGTTGATGACAGAGGAATGGACCTAGATGGCCTTAGGACGAATAACGAGTTAAGTATTTTTAAAACAATTTCCCTAATTAGATGTCGCCCAATACAAAATTTAAGTTCTAAGTCTAAATTACGCTAGGGGTAAAATTTTGTAAAATAAAATAATAATAATTAAAATAAAAACAACTTAAATAATAATTATGAACTTCGTTAAATCTTCTAACATGAAGGGAGTAAGAAATTTAATTTATTCATTAAAAAACAAATCTGTTGATATAAAATGTAAAAAGGGGAAATCAATTGTTTTATCTTTTTGATAATTTAAAATATACTAATTAGATGATAAAAGGGAAAAAGGGGTTAAATTCCACACCTGCCTTTTTGAGTTCTAATTAAAAAGGGAAAGAGGAAAAAAAATAAAATTAGGAAACTAGGGAAAGGGGTAACTTAAGGGAAAAAGTGGAAAGTCAACTTAGTAATTAATCTACCATTTAAGAGCTTTCTAATTTTAAACTGAATTAGCAATTTCATAATAGGGAAAGCCTTTAAAACCTGTAAGGGAATTTGAGGACACTTAGGAGTGATTCCAGGAGTAACTCTAGGTGGGTGAGGAAAATAAGATAGTTAATTAATTAAAGAATTTAAATAATGGAGGAATGAAGGGGATGGGTGACACTTCTACGATGAAGAATTTTTAGGAATTTATTTTTAAGATTTAATTAAATGAGATTTTAGGAAAGAAAGGAAGATTTAAACTCTATATAATGAAGGAAGGAGAAGGATGAAGGATCATCTTCTGTTTGTGTAATGTTACACTGCAGAAATATCTACTTGACTGATTTACTTGTGGGAGTTGGGATACCTAGCTCGAAGAGGAGTGGTAGCTCGGCCTTGCGAGGCGAGCTGGGTGATAGTCTAAATATTTGGATAGTGTGTGTGTGGCCCCTTTGCGGCTCGGAGGGCTAAGGGGGAAGAAGAGTACCCCTAGCATTGGCTGGGAGGTACCAGTGAAGTCTCGACGGTCGACGAGCGGGAGTTGCACGGAGCGCACAGACGTCACTCAGAGCGGGGGAACATGCAACGGTATGCTTTCTTCGTTTGAATGGTATATTGTTGTAGGTTTTATGATTGGATCCACATGTTGATTAGGTAAGCAGATTGGATGTTTAGATTGATGGCTAAATTTTTCCTTAGCCTAGCTCAACGATTGTTGACTTTCACGACCTTCGTTTACCCGCATGTCTTGACCACCTGCCTGTGATTGATTGTGTTCTTAATGGTTGTTTGCCCTTCGTCCTTAGCTCCTCAGTCCTCGCCTGAGTAGTCGGCCAAGAGCCCGATCTACGGTCATCGCCTTAGCGTTAAAAGACCTATGGATCTCAACACCGTGCTTTTCTGTGCGAGGATGATGAGCGAAGGACAAACCTGTTAGCCGTCTACTCTGTTGTTGTCCTTGGCTGGATGTTGGTTTTTCTCCTTGATGCATATTAAATGACCTTGAATTTGATTGATGGAGAAGCTCCTTTAGCTCTGTGTTTCTATCACGTTTAATGACAAATTTTACCCTACACTGGTCATGGCGTTTTCACTGTAGATGGTAATGTTTTCCTTCCTTCCTGCGTATTGGTGGATGTTCATATTATAGAGTGCATCTTCCTCTGATTGCCCAAGTTGACATTTTGTGACTGATGTTTATTGTAGTTTACCACGAACTTTACCAACTAAAGGGGACTGTAATGGTTGTTTATACGTGTACCTCTACGATTTGTTTTATGAAATGGTTGTGTAAAATTTCCTCTGCAAAATTGTAATTAGGTACTCGTATTTACTTCAGCGGAACTATTTTTATGTGATGGTTGTATAATCCTGTCCTCTACAAAATCGTTTATGTAGAGGTTGTATTAATAATAACTCTGCAATTTGTTTTATGAAATGGCTGTGTAAACTTTCCTCTGCAAAATCGAAATTAGGTAATCGTTGTATTTACTTCGGCGGAACTATTTTTAAGTGATGGTTGTATAATCCCATTCTCTGCAAAATCGTTTATGTAGATGTTGTATTAATAATAACTCTGCAATTTGTTTTATGAAATGGTTGTGTAAACTTTCCTCTGCAAAATCCAATTTTGGTAATTGTTGTATTTACTTCGGCGGAACTATTTTTAAGTGATGGCTGTATAATCCCATCCTCTGCAAAATCGTTTATGTAGAGGTTGTATTAATAATAACTTTGCAATTTTTTTTATGAAATGGCTGTGTAAACTTTCCTCTGCAAAATCGTAATTAGGTAATCGTTGTATTTACTTCGGCGGAACTATTTTTAAGTGATGGTTGTATAATCCCGTCCTCTGCAAATTCGTTTATGTAGAGGTTGTATTGATAATAACTCTACAATTTGTTTTATGAAATGGTTGTGTAAACTTTTCTCTGCAAAATCATAATTAGACAATTGTTGTATTTACTTTGGCGGAACTGTTTTTATGTGATGGTTGTATAATCCTCACCTCTGCAAATCGTATCCACGTAATGATTGTTGTAATATTTGACTCTGCGATATGGTATGTATGTAATGGCCGTATTATTTTCCTCTGCGATTGTATTGGTGTAATGGTTGTAATAATATCTCCCCTACGATAGCTGAGCATATCACCTGGACGGAGCCCTTGTCTAACCATAAATTCATGCTTGGCAAACTCAGTGAGAATTTCTCCTAGATGTGTGCTCCTTTTTACTCCTAAAACCCCTATGAAACCTTCCTGGATTGCCTGCGATCTATCTTGTTACCTGGCGATTTTTTACGGGACGGTTATGTTGGCACCCTGCCTTGAATGCCAAGCGATTTACCAGATGTTGAAACCCCAAAACCTTTATTGGCTTGTTATTCTAAATTTTACCCATTTTCACATTTCATAGCACACAAAACTTACATATTCCTACAATCTATTACAATTGGTTCTTTCATCCTCTTCTTATATTTAAAGTATTCCCTTCCATTGCCCAAAACAATCACTACTGTATTCATTAATAGAACCACCCTTAGTTATGAATTCATACCTAATAGTTATGAATTCATTGAACCATGTAATGACATGATGGGAACTAGGAAGTTATTAAAAATATTATTCGAAAATTGATCATTAGTAAATAGTATTTGTGTGATAGGAGTTATAATTGGATCGGTTGAATAATTAGTGAATAAAAAAAAAAAAATATTAAGTTTAAAAGATATTGTATATTTGAATATTATTGGAATTAAATTTTTAATTTAAAAATATTTTTGTGGTCTTTAGTTCCGTATCAAGTCAAACGTGATTTAACATCAAGTCACGAAGTGATTAAACTTGTTTTAATGTTGTAAAAATAATAATACTCCTCATATTACAATTGCTTAGCAACGATTTCCAAAAAAATTAAAGTATTTTCCATGCTTAAATTGAAGTTGAAATCCTTTGAAGACATGTTTTTGCATTTATGAATTAGATGTCCTAATAACTTTGATAGTCTATTGATAAAATCATTTACATGTTTTGCATTTATGAATTTGAAATAGAACTAGTATGAAAATACTTCTTTGGTCTTGCCTTTATTTATGATCCATGAATCTATGTTTGGCGTTTTCTCGTAATGTATCTCTTTGTTTCAATATAATTAAGTAGAAATGGGTTGGAATATTTTGCAGATAGGGTAAGGTGGATTCCGTTTTTGGGGCGCTTGTTTTTATCATAATGATTAAAACAATGTAGGTTAGGATCCCTTGCGCTAAGACTCCACGATAACTTATTTAATTCGGACTACTCCTACGTCTTATCTTTGTTATTTTATGTTATGTATGGTTCTTACATGCTTAGCTTAGTAAAAGAAAACATCCATACACAATACAATCGAAATATGATGTGGGCGGCCAAACCGGCCTAACACCCATAAACTTTGCAATGAACAAAACAACAGGGCATGCAACGCAGAAAGTCTACAGAAGATGAGCTTCTGCTCTGTTTACCAAAAACCTGAACTTTGTCGCGCCCTTCCTTGCCACCTGTGGTTCTGCCCCAGCTCGCCTTCACCCTTCACACGGTTCAGACTTGCATGCTTCCACGACTTCTCCCTTCGCACGGATCAGTCACAATCTCAGCTCGACTTGCCTCTTGCCTTAGACAAATTTATATTTGCCTCAGATTGTTTTGTCAATTGAACTAGCCAACTCGATCTGCTCAAGGTGACTTAGCCAAATTTGAAGATGTTTTTCAAAACTGTTTGCACCAAACATGTGTCACTGAACTCCCCTTTGCCAAATGGGCGGTCCTTTGGTTATATAGGCGAGCTCTACTTTCAATGGGTGCATCCATTTAGCCTGGAGCATCGCATCCCTTCGTTTCTGGAAGCCAACGTCTAAACTCGGTGCACGCCCTCTTCGGTGGGCGTCCGTCGCGCGATTCACACGTCGCTTCTTTCACACTTTTTTTCCCAAGCTCGTCTTTGTTGTGAGTGTGTACCCTCCTGTCGCACTCTTCGCATTCTTAGCCGACTCGTCATGTTTCTTACTTGGGTGCCCAAGTCAAGTGCGTTCCGCATCACCCGCATCACCGGCCCGTTTCTTGGCTTGGCGTCCACAACTCATCCGATTGTTGGGCAACTTCCCTTGGCGCGCGCCCAAGGCTAGGAGCGTTTCCAATCTTCGTTTGGTCGGCTCCCCTTGGTGCACCCAAGGCATCCAAGTTACGCAACTCTTCGTTTCCAACACTGGTCGGTTGGGCGCTTTTGCAACGGTCGCGTTCGCTCATCCAAACTTCTGTGTTCGGTGAGGGTGCCCACTTGCCGGTGTACTTGGTTAAGTCTTCGCACTTAACTTTCTTCGCAAGTCATGGCATGGCGAAGTCATCTTTGGCACGGCAGTGTGCCCAAAGACTCCCAAGTAACCGAGCGCCCTCCAGCTCGCCTGGCTCATCCGTATTGTCGCGTGGAAGGAGTGCGCATGCTCAGGCCCACCCCTGAAACGTTACAGCTACTAGCCTCTTCGATCCAACAGATGAAGTTTTGTACTATTCCACATCCTCTCACGGGAATGGACCGATGGTTTGAAGATTTCAAAGAAAGAAAAACATGTTAAAATTGAGCTTCGAATGATATAAACTAAGAGATAATTTATGGATACCAGGTCAAAAGATAGAAAGGATGACCGCGAGAGTAAAAGGATTAGTTTTAAAATATTATCAAGAAGGATTAGATTGAAAAAATTGATAAACTCATTTCAATTTTTGGGGTCCTGCTCACTAGTAGTCCCACCCAAATACACATCTCAAGACCAATTCCAATGCCAAACCTTAACCCTGACTCGATCCACGAATCCTCCTGCTCCTCCACTTCTTCGATCCTGCATTCCCAGTCGCAGTCGCAGTCGCAGTCGCAGTCACAGCCACTGCTTGATTCAGAGAAACCGCGCTCAGATTAATCAGATTCCAGCTCCGTATCACTTAAATCCTAGCAGCTTCCTGCAGTTTCGTTTCCCTCCGGAATAACATCCAAAGTGCCATGGCGGAAGCGTTTCCTTCTAGGAAGGAGTTGCAGAGTTTGAGTTAGAATTATCTTGAAACTCGAGATCCCACCGGTGACGAATATGTCCACAGTCGGCATGGACCTGGAGTCGAAGGACCGTTTTAACGAATACTCAAGCCGGCTGCTGCACTCCACGGTCCATGTCGTTTCCGGCGTGAGATCTTCCATTATTTCCTGCCTTTTCTCCAGCGCTCCAAAGAGCAAAGGCTCATCCCTCAAGTAGACTTCAAAACAGAGGTTGTCACTCGTCCGAATGGTGCCCACATATGTGATTGCGCCTTCCGATTTTTCTTCGATTCGATTCCGTTGAAGCGTGAGAAATGCGCTTGAAGACGGATGGAATCGGCGCCCGTTGATCTCCAGAGCCGCGGGACTGCTGCGAGGCAAAAAATGGAGGGCTAAATATTCAGGAATCTGCACGCCTTCGCTGAATCCGGAAGCGTTCAATCGCATGCAGAATACTTTCATGTGGAGCCATTGTTTTCCTGTTTTGGCGTGGATTGGACCATCTGTGAACGGCCGGGACGATATATGACACATTTTCACACACAATTATCTCACAGCTTGGAGAAACTTTAAATTGACGCGTCAATTTTCGATACACCTGAGCAACTCAACTGGACAGTAATCTCTGAGCTCCAAGTAGTCCGAGCTCTGAATCCCTCCGAACTCTCGTCCTTAAAGCAAATGATCTCGCGGCTATTAATTTGATCTTTTAGATGAGTATTCCTGTGAACTTTTGAACTCTTGACCTCTGGAACAATTATCTACTCTCGGGCCTCGGAAATCTCCAATGTCTTTAAAGATTTCTTGATTGTGCTGTGAATCTTTCTTCAGAAAACTTTTTCTGACGCAACAATGCACTTTTTTTCCTCAGCAATTTATGAAAAATACTCTGTATATACACAAATAACTTGATTTGTAAGAGCGGACTCTTGAAATGATATGAACCGGCGAGATCACTCAGCAGAGGATGGATTTATACAGGACTGCACAAATAATCAGTAATTTAAAACATGTAGACCAGATAGGTAGCAG
>JZKD02S0547446.1:151936-167442 GCA_000966675.3 Picea glauca | reverse complement strand
AGTCACACATAAAGTACACACAGAGACAATTTTTCACGAGGAAACCCATAAAGGGAGAAAACCTCTTCTTCTTTGAAATGATAGGAAGTATTTTTCAGTTCTGTACATCATTTACAATTGAGCACCAACTCAATGTGAGGCTGCTACCTCTGTTTTACAAGCTGCAACTTGTTTGAGAGCACCTACTCTCTGGTTTATCTAGCACCCACTAGAAGGAAGCACCAACTCCTTGAATATTCCAGCACCAACTGGATGGAAGCACCAACTTCCTGAATGTTCCAGCACCAACTTCCTGTTACACAGGCTCCAACCTGCATAACAGAGAACACTAGTTCTCCCTTGCACCTCCCTGCCACCCTGGTTTCTCTGGCTGCAACCAGATGGAAGCTACAATTTCCTGTGTTCAATCTTCCACTTGAACCTCTGAGGACAACAGTCCTCTCGAGCACCTCCCAACCTCCCTAGAATATAAATGGCTAAATAAACATTCAACTTTACAGATAAAATAGGTCTTACCAATCTTTATTTTGTTCTGTAAACCTGGTCTTCTGCACACTGTTCTGCAGCTCTACTCTTCCTCTATCTGTTCAGCAAGTATGCTTTGCGTCAACTCGTGCTCTCATTCTACTCTTATTCAACTCTCTGTTATTATGCTCTGCATTTCATCTCACCCTTCACATATTCTCAATCTCCTCCTACGCATCCTCTTCATCTCTATTCTTATAGTTTCATTCTTTTTCACTTACGAAAAAACCAACCAGACATAGTCTGTTTCATCTTCTTTTATACACATGAGCACGACGTTTCAACTTTCCAACTCCTTGGGAAAAATGACGACAACTGTCCAGCCAACCGAAATGCCAACTGATCGACAACTAATTTGCAATCATGAGTCTGTTTCACTAACGGATTTGTAACTGAAAAGTTAATCTGTGAGAAAGAACAATAACCCTCCGATTATATTCAAGTTTTATCCACACCGTTGGATGACCTTTATTATTATTGCCTTTTTAAAACGGATTTCGACATTTCGGCATTCCTGTACCCAAGTGTCTTGACACTGCATGTCGCGATCTCCGAAACTCTGAAATGGAGCTTATCTGGACTGACCCCTTCTCTTCCTGTGACCAAGGGCTGTAACCAAGGCTTTCTGTGAAAGGCACTTTCACGATTTCGCATATCACGAATTAATAATTCATTATGTTCAATGTTCCTATCACCTCCAAATCCTAATATGCAAAATTCCATAATGAAATCAGATCAACGATCCAGATTATATCTAGATCTGACGGTTCATGTTAAGTCGAGATATTACTCATCGCAATTTTGACACTCTGGACGATCGGTGTTTTTGTCAACTCAAATTCTCGATTCTCAACATTCAGTAAAGAATTCGAATCAATGGTCCAGATCACTTCTTGATCTGATGGTCATTGTTACATCGCAATTTCGCCTATCGCAATTTCGTAAATGTTGCATAGTTTCTTCTGCCTCTCCATATCGCGATTCATGAAACTCCGATAAGGGATTACATCAATGGTCCAGATCGGATCTTGTCTTGACGGCTGCGATGAATCGCGATATTTCATATCGCAAAATCAAGATTCTTGATGTCAAGCGTTCTTGTCACTTCAAAGTCCCGATCCCCGATACTGACTGGAATTAACGGTCTAGATCAAAGCTTGATCTGACGGCTCAGATTTCATCTTGATTTTACATATTGTGATTATGCCCACTTCTCCTTGCACTTTAAAGACCTTGCAAGTTCTCTTCGATCCAACGGTGGTCGGACCCTGCGCTCAGATCTGACGAATGAGATCTGTCTCCCTCTTCAATGCGCTCGTCTTGTCTTCATTTAGATCTGACGACCCTCGTTCTTTCAAAAAATTTGAATGGGATCCAACGGTCACTGACTCTTCTCCTCCTGATTATTGCTGTGCTACTACTCATTGCTGTTGTACTCAAGCCATCACCACAACCACAATTGTACTTGCCATCAATGACAAGTATACACTGCCTGTAAATATACTAACAATCCTCTATACATTCTTCATGTCGTTTTCTATCTGTTACATATTTACCAACAGACTGTGCAACATAGGCTGCTATCTGAATTTGACACAGAAAAGGGCAGGATGCACATGGCCTTCCTCCAGGCGTAGGTACCAGACCCCAAGGTGAACACGGACTACAAGAGGGCCACCTTTGAATTCTAGATGAAGGACATGCACCAAATAGATCAGATGGATCTGCACAAGAGGACAGGGGAGATGGTATTCCATACATTGGTGCATGCTTCTGCTTCTACAACAAAATTGCAGGTATCATTGAACAACGCTCAAATGCAACTCAAGCTGGAGAAGATATCGTCCTTTGCCAAGGACAATAGAATCAAAACTTTGGAGGATCTGGTCCTCAAGATTGGCTATGACCCTTCGAACGTCAAAGCAACGGAGGAGATGATAAAGAAGAAGAATGCCGACATTGCCTCCTTGAGGAAACAACTGAAACTCCCGCCCACAGAGGACTTGTAGGTGAAGGAGATAGCAGAGAAAGAAGGCGAGAAGGATGAAATGCTCAAGCTGCTCATGGAGCAGAATGCACATATCAAAGAAATGGAAGCTGAGATGGAGAGATTATTGAAAGAGAAGGAGCAGATGGAGCCGATGGAAGTCATTCCATTGAGTGCCATTCCGATTTCAGAAGCAAGCACTGTATCAGTGACAACAGTCCCATCCACTACTCCATTGACATCCCAAGAGAATACAGCTGACCTGGCTAAATCCATGGAAAAGATGAACCTGCAGGAGATAGAGATCAATAGGCTTAAGAAGGAAGTTGAGAACCTGCAGGAACTAAAAAATTCCTTTCAGACCAGCCTCTCCAAAGAAAAGTAGGTAACAGAGCAGCTCAAGAAGGAGCTACAACAGCTCCAAAAGCAAACAGTGGAAGGGAAAACTTTGGCTGAGGTCAAAGAGAATGTATGGAAAAACATCACAAAGTCCATAAATGAGATATGTCCCATGATCCAAATCATGTTTGAGCAGAATGAGTTGGTCCAGAGGAGAAAACAAGCCATTGAGAAGATCAAAGTAGAATTGGGAGACATGCCAGCACAGACAAATGAGATCATCAAGTTCCTCAATTCTAAGACCAGGGAAGAGTTGGAAGAGCTGAAGATTGAAGATAGAACAAAGACCATCCTTGAGGTCAAAAGAGTTCTAACCAAGAGAGGACTAATTCTTCAGCTGGAAGAAAAGGTTCAGATCATGGACCAGGGGGTACAAAGGTTTTTCAATAAAATTGAAGCTCTCCAGAAGAAGGGTCTTCCTGGTCTGAAAATGATCAATGATAAACTGATGACACTCCCGGATTACAAGAAGAGATAGACTAAGGTGTCTAAGGACAGTTCAAAGTTTGTTGGCATACAAGGGAGCATCACCGACAAAGAATTCCTGGATGCCCTTCAGTGGGACATTAGTATCCAACACGATATTTGATACATATTCCTCACCAAGCCTACATTTGCCAAGTATATAGAAATGGACGAAATGTAACGAAGACTACTCAAAGTCAACGTGCCCATTGATATCAGATGGGAAGAGCTCTGCGATCTTCTCGATTATCAGATGAGTTGTCCAGGTCCAGTCACCTGTCCAGTTAGATGAGGTCGTGCAAAGGCTTCATCAACGGTCTACCCAGAAATCAACGTGCAGTTACACCAAGTCATCAAGCAGTTCCTAGATTTAGGAGATTTGTTAAATTAGTCAGGCTAAAAATATATTTAGCACGTCTTGGTCATTTATGATAGGAATGTTTGTAATTTGAGCTATAAATACTTCACCTTTCAAAGTATTGGGGGTTGTTGATCTTCACACCCGGACGCTATTCAGACTGTAATATTTTTGAAGAGATCTTCCATTAATAAAAAGGAGGCATTTTTACAGGATTCTTGCATGTATTCACTGGTGATGTTTTTTCTCTAAGTTGAATGTATTCTCTCTTTGTCATCATATTGTTTTCTAATTCTAATCTTTAAGAGTAACGAATGTTGCAGGATTTATCTCGTATAGCCTATTTCTGACTCGAAAGATTTTAGTGTTTATCTTCTGGTGTTTTCAATTAAGAAATTCTTAATTTCTTCTTAGTTGAAATTATCTTTCTCATCTTTTCTTCTGTCCATCATCTAAGCTACTAAAAGATCCAGTGAGTATATTATCTCACCCTGTGGAAGTCTTCCTTCATGTTTCTGGTTGTATTTCATATTTTATTTAAACGTAGACCCCATAGCCCAATGGATGTGTAGATTGTCTCAACCAATTTGAAAAAAATACTTTGACAACAAAACCAATCTATTTCTTTACCTAGCCTAATATCTAAAAATTGGAAACATAGCTAAATCATATAGAGAGATCCCTCTCTGAAGTTGGAAGGGCTAGTTCCCAACTTCAAAAGTGGTTGGATAAAGTTACCTTTGTAGATTTCTTCTGTTTCAACCTCTAGGAAATTTACCAAGTGCTAACAACTGGAACATGTGCACGTTCCTAGAACGTGTGTGCGCTTTAGTGCACAAACGTTCTAGGAACACGTGCGCATTCCTGTTGGGATTTTTTTGGTGCCAAGAACACTCCATCACCTCATCTATTTCAAGACCGACAAACAATCCACAACATCTTTAGACAAAAATAGCACACACAGACATGTTTTTATTATTTTAGTGTTCTTGTTTGATTCATAGAGAGTTTTGTTCTATTGCCACACCATTGTAGGAAAATTTGGAACACAAATTTGTCAAGTACAATTGCAATTGTTGTTTGTATCTTCTTGTGTCTTCTTGGAATTGAAAGAAAAATTTGTCCAAGTGTAATTGGAATTGTTGTTTGTATCTTATTGTGTCTTCTAGGAATTGGAAGACAAATTTGTCCAAGTCCAATTGGAATTGTTGTTTGTATCTTCTTGTGTCTACCTGGAATTGGAAGACAAGATTTTCCAAGTGCAATTGGAATTGTTGTTTGTATCTTCTTGTGTCTTCTAGGAATTGGAAGACAAATTTGTCCAAGTGCAATTGGAATTGGAATTATTAGATGTGTCTTCTTTTGAATACAAAAACAAATTTCTCCATTTGGTTGTGCCTTATTACATAATACAAAGAAAAATATGTGGTGGGTGTTTGGAAGCCAATTTTTATCTTTAGACATGGGGAATCGATGGATTCGAGAAAGAAAGTCCTAGAGAAAAAAGAAACGGATCAAAAAGGTAGAAGAAGAAAGATAAAAAACCAAAGTTACGTATGTCAAAGCGTAGGATTTAAGAAGAGGGAAATCCAAATTATGGCGAAGTAGATGTCGCTATTGTTTCTCCTCCATCATCAGAAGCAAAGCAGAAGAGTTCATTAGAGAGAAATCCATCCAGTATTTCAGAAAGAAATCTTGGTGTGAATGACCAGATGATGGAGGATTTTCTTGGAGTTGATTATACATTGGATGAAATTAGAGAAGTAATTGGTGTACAACATTGTGGTGAAGAAGTTCTTGTGTTGCAATCTCTTGTTGGACAGTCAAATGTTCCAGAAACTAGTCAATCTCATTTCCACTCTTCTCCCATAGTTGATCTGGCAGTGATTGAAGGGGCAATAACTGCAATACTGTTAACTCCATGGTAGTGAGTTCAAGATTGCCAGAATAGGGGTTCATCATCCCTACCTAGATTGAGCATTGTACGACAAAGAACTCTTAAATTCATTTAGGTCGATGAAAGTGGTATAGCATCACTTGAAGGTAAGTTTCCTAACCTTACTATTCGTTATCACTCTTATAAAATCATTAAAGAATATTTTGAACCAAAATCCGATGCTGCTAAATGTCAATTATTTTTATCTTTGTTAAAATATAGAATTTTGATTGTTGTTAGGGGAATTTTAGGCATTAATATAGTCAAAAGTGTAGAAACAAGTCATCATATTGTTAGAAACCTTGTATATTCTTTTCAAAGAATTGGAAATAAATCTTGTTCTAAAGACCGCAATGCAGCCTGATGTGTCTTGTCATAATCAATTGTTAGCAAGATCACGAGAAAAAATTGTTTGCTACAACAAACCTCTCACCTCTTGAAATGCAATGTCAAAACCGTTATAAAGTATTCTCATAGACAATATATCCTTGACACTGGTGGCCCAACATATTTGTGCACCTTCACTGGTAGGATACCTCGTTCTGACATGAAGTTAATTGGAGTGGTTAAGGGACTAGTTCATGATTTATGGAATGAGAACATTAGGCCTTCTTCCAACCAAAAATATGTACTAAAATTGATAAGGGGATCTAGGGACCATGAACCCTGTATTAGACACTTTCTTGACATTGCACAGACATAATTGTATGAGAGATTCAGAACAATACATAGTACACTTGACTTGGGCCAAAGATACTTCCATAAATGCAAGCCTTGGTTGTTGTAGATATCACATTGAGTATGGTTATTATTATGACACACACACACACACACATATATATATATCATGTTTTGCATAACACCCTTTTGCAAGAATGCTTAGTTATATTCATCTAGATACTTTATTCACAACATCTTGTGTACAAGGCCAGAGGGTTTTTCATTTTATCAAAAAGTATGCTTAGATGGGACATGCCCCGGGTGCGGTGGAATGCCATTATTTAGAAAGTGCATCCATGTAAGCGATGAGTATGAATTGGGGATGAATGAGGTTTCCTTGCAAAGCTTTAAATATGTGACATATGATATTGATGGAGGATAGGAAAGAAAAAATGTACAATTGGTTACTTCCCAAGTACGCATTTGTGACTTCATGAGGGACTTCATCGAAAAGACACGACATTATGTTCGACTGTCCATGTGGCTCGATGGTAGGACACACATTTTAGAATATGCAAAGATACATTTCCTGGTGGTACTTGTTATGAGTTGTTGATTTTTCTAAGAACTACACCCTTCAACCTCAAAATGAGATTCTAAGCCAATATTATCACTTTGAGAAGGTCAGCATAATGATCCATATCACATACAAATATTGATTGGATAGTAATGAACAAAATAGATTTATATTGAAAGAGTGTCATTTCTATGTAAACAATGATCGGTGCCATGAATTAGCCTACATACAACATTGTTTTCAGTTGTTCTACAATCACCTTAAGGAGAAGAACATATAGATGGATCAACATTGGATTTGGTTAGATGGTTGCCCAGACTAGTTAAGAAATGATTGTGTATTTCAATGGTTGTGTATGTTGCAAAAAACACTAAAGGTACCACACATTTGTAGTTATTTTAAGTCTGGGCACAGAAAAGGGGAGCATGATGGAGCAGGTGCATGCATAAAAAGAGTGTTATGCAGGAAATAAATGAAGTTCACAACTACTTCCCTCATTTGAGATGAAAAATCCATTGTTGAGTGGTGTTTCTTGGTAATGGGAGAGGGAACAGAAACCCGTGAAGACCAATCACATAGGGGATTATGTTGCAGAAAAAACTAAAGGTGCCACACATTTGTAACTATTTTGAGTTTGTGCATGGGAAAGGGGAGCATGATGGAGTAGGTGCATACATAAAAAGAGTGTTATGTGGGCAAGAAATGAAGTTCACAATTAATTCCCTCATTTGAGATGAAAAATCCATTGTTGAGTGGTATTCTTCAACAATGGGAGAGGGAACATGAACCCGTGAAGACCAATCACACAGGAAAGGACATGTACAATGATATTTTTTGGAGGTGGTCGATGTAGATCGATCATAGTGGTATGAATGAAAAACAATCCATGGCACTCATGGATTCCATTCAGTTAGAACATTAGACAATGCAATAGTTGAAACATGGACGAGAAAACTCTCTTGATTATGCGGTCCATGTAGTAGTAATGAATGGGATGATTGTGAATCGACAGACTAGGTTGATATATGAGATCCTGTATCACTCCCCATTGGTCAACGCATAACTATGGAATTATACTAGTTGGAGGAGGACCAATCAAGTATTTCAACATATTATGATCATGTCTCAGATCTTGTACTTCCAGGTTCATTGATTCCTTCTATTAAATTTTGAATAACTAACATTAATTTTTTATGCTTTGTTCATTTAGTGGACGCACATTTTGGTACTCCATTTTTTACAGGGCACATATACGTAGTGGTTGACCCAAGAGATTATGAATGGGGAACTGATTATTGGTTGGCATGATGCTTAGAGGGAAAACAAACTCTCATGTGATTAGTAACAGACTCTGAAGGCATTGAATTTCTGATTGGGCTAATGGTTATTAAAGGAGAATATCTAACACAATATGAAAGAACACAAAAGAAAGGTGGTTATGTATTTCAAGATTAGAAGCCAGGTCAAGTTGTATACCACTTTATAAACTTGGTTATTGGTACAAACCTCCAACTACAAACAATGCCAAGAAAGAACTCATCAAAGGTATGATACATCTTTCCTTACTTTGAGCAAGAGAAGTTAATGGAGAGCGTCAGTATTATAAGTGATCCTAATGGTCTACTTGAATGACCATAGGTATGTAAAAGGAATAATTTTGGCTTCATTTTGACTTCTGTTAAAATATTTGGAATGTTTTTAAAATATACCTTGCCTTAAAATATTTTGGTATGTAAAATATTTTGACTGTTGTTAAAATATACCTTGTCATGCCTTGCCTTTTTTTTCCTTGCCTTGCCTTTCCATGCCTTCAATTTCCTTTCCTTGCATTCACTTTCCTTGCCTTCACTTTCCATGCCATGCCTTGCCTTTACTTTCCATGCCATACATTTCCATGCCATGCCATGCCTTTCCATGTCATGCCTTGCCTTTCCTTTCCTTCACTTTCCTTTCCTTCACTTGTCTTCACTTACCTTACCATGCCATGCCATGCCTTTCCTTTCCTTCACTTGCCTTTGCTTTCCTTGCCATGTTTTTCCTTGCCTTACCATGCCATTTGTTTCCTTGCCTTCACTTGCCTTGCCATGCCTTGCCTTGCCTTACCATGTCATGCCATGTCATGCTTTGCCTTGCCTTTCCTTTCCTTGACTTGCCATGCCATGCCATGCCTTTCCTAGCATTTCCTTGACTTTCCTTCCCACGCCTTTCCTTGCCATGCCTTCCCATGACTTGCCTTTCCTTTTCATGCCTTCCCATGCCATGCCTTGCCTTTCCATGCCTTTCCATGCTTTTGCTTGCCTTGCCTTCCCATGCCTTTTCTTTCCATGCCTTCCCATGCCATGCCTCACCTTTCCTTTCCTTTTCATTCCTTGTCATGCCATGCCTTGCCTTGCCTTCCCATGCCTTGCCTTACCATTCCTTCCCATGCCATGCCTTACCTTTCCTTGCCATGAAACAAGAATAAAAATAATAATAATAATAACAAAAATAATAAAAAAACAACAAAAAAAAATAAACATAACAAAAAATAACAAAAAAATAAGCATAACAAAGAATAACAAAAAAATGAACATTGCAATGAAACAAAAATAACAAAAAATGAAACATTGCCATGTCTTGCAATTAAACCCTAGGAATACACCTTGACACCTTTTATTAAATTTTTGTCATAATTTTCATCCCTTTAGGGCTTCATGTCTTGAATATTGTAGGGTTTTCATGTGTCATCTTGCATTTCAATAGACATTTGTTATCTAAACCCTAGTTTAAGCTTGCATTTTTAGCCCCCTTTCATTTAATGATTACTTTTTTTAAGGGTTGTTATATTTTTCCTTGTATTTCCTTGCCTTGGATTGCCTTGACATGCCATGCCATGTATTTCCTTTGCATGCTCTTCCATGCCATGCCTTGCATTGTCTTGCCTTGCCATTCCATGCATTTCCATGCCATTTCTTGCCATGACATTCCTTGTCTTTCATTTCATTGTCTTTCCTTGCCATGCCATGCCAGGCCTTGCATTGCCTTTCCTTGCCATGCCATGTCATGCAATGTCTTGCCTTTGCATGCCTTGCATTTTCTTTCCTTTCCATGCCTTGTATTTCCTTTCCATGCCTTGCCTTGCCTTCCCATGCCTTGCCTTGCCATGCCTTGCCATGCCTTTCCTTTTCATGCCTTCCCATGCCTTGACATGTCATTCCTTGCCTTAACTTGACTTTCCATGACATGCCTTGCCTTGCCTTGCCATGCCATGCCATGATATGCCTTTCCTTTCCTTGCCTTACCTTGCCTTTCCTTCCCATGCCCTTCCTTTCCTTGCCATGCCTTCCCATGCCTTACCTTATCGTGCCCTCCTATGCCTTTCCTTGCCTTGCCTTGCCTTCCCATGCCATGCCTTGACTTGCCTTGGCATGCCTTGCCTTGTCATGCCTTCACTTTCCTTGCCTTGCCTTGTCATTCCTTGCCTTGCCTTGGCTTGTATTTCCTTTCCATGCCATGCCATGCCACCCCTTGTCTTTGCATGCCCTGCCATGCCTTGCATTGCCTTGCCTTTTCATGCCATTCCTTGCCTTGCATTGCATTGCCTTGTTGTTGGGCTCCACTTTTTCTATGTTTTCCGCTATACAAATATATTCATCTTTACATCTTTTCTCACATTTCGCCAATAATAAACGTCTCATTACACCATAAACCGTCATTATTTGTTGTCATCCACGATTATACATATAGTGTGGTTAATACATTGTTTTTTGCATTTTTAGTGATTAAATGATGATTATATCCTTGTTTACTAATGACGATTCATGAAGTGTGATTCTTGTACTGGCATGATTAGTATCTTGACCCAAAACAACAATTTATCATTTCCGCACCAATATTGTCATTCTGGTATCCACCATTTTTTGGCATATTCACGCATTTCTAGTCAAAAATTGAGAACGTGGGTTTTCTCCGCAGCGACGTCATCATGCAGCCACATGTGTCAAAATTCACCTAGCTCGCATGTGTGGACCTCCAAATCAGGGGGAATAATTCAACCAAAATTAATAAAAGTTCTAGACAATCAATTTCAGCCTCGATTTTCATGCAAATAAAGAAGAATATGAAGAATTTGGAACATGGGTTTTCTTTCCAGCATGGAAAATTGGGTCTCATGTTGACCATTTTCCAAATAAAGGTATGGTTGAAGAGTTATTTCTGGTTCTTTAATTGACATTGCACAAATTTCATGGTATGTTCAGATTTGATGACGTGGCCTTGGGTTTGACATCAAATGGATGTTTTAATTATCAGATTGAATTAGTGTAAGAAACTTCAGTTGGTTGTAGTTGGAAGATTCTTAAAACTGTCTTTCGATTCATTGCTCCAAATTTGGTGCATTCAATGAGAAAAACAAGTTGCAAAAACAATGTCTATTATTCTCATACCCTTCTAGCAAATTGTGGTCTCCATACAGTCCAGTTTCGTCCTCAGTCTAATAGTGAATCCACCAGATCACCCATTTTTTATATGTATTTTTGTTTTCCATGCACGAAACATGGTTTTTGTTTGTTGTCTTCTATGATGTAAAAATCTATATAATTGACCACACAGAGTAAATGGAGCGGGGGATTGGACGTGGAAATTAAAGTAGGCAGAGGAACATTTTGTAAATCAGATTTGAAATGGAATGAAGCATTATTGATATTAATTTTTGTTTGAGTTCTTTTAACCCAGACATGGATCAAATCAGGAGGGCCCCTTGATTTGTTAATGTTGTGGTTGTATATATTTGTTTATATTGTATTTTTAGCATAAACATGTTTCTTTTCATTTAAAGTTTTTTGATTTTTTTTATAACTACTGATTCATTCTACAAATTCAATTGATCCTCAATTTGAACACTTGCACCCACACATACTCTGTCACTGCGCTCCAATTTGACTCTGTGTTATCTTTTATGCAACTCCACGATCCGATTTCTTATTATATCTGGCTCACTCACCTCTTTCAAATGTTGTCTCTTCATTCAGTTGAATACTCGCTCCTCTCTTGTCTTCATTATTTGCACCCAATTTTCACATCCATCCATTCGAATTGTTCCCCTCACGCCCACAACTATTCACTTCAATGTTGTCTTCAACACCTTCTCCATTCACTTACCTCTTAATCCTTTGACGTTGCAAGAGATGTATGTTTCTTTCCATAGTCCATTCACTTACCTCTTAATCCTTTGACGTTGCAAGAGATGTATGTTTCTTTCCATAGATTTTTAGGTTTTATTTTGTATCTTGTGTTATATTGGTTTCATATATCTCATGTCATATTGTTTATCTAATATGTGAAGTTTTTGATACATTCTCATATGATTACGTAGTGAGTTCTTGTTTATTTAATTATTATATGTTTTGTCATAGGTTGTGTTGATTTGTAGGTTACATTATTGTGTTGTTATATAAGTTGTAATTGTTGTTTAAGTGTTATGATGTGTATTGCTATAATGTTTATTTATTGAGGACACATATTTGTTATAACCTTTTTGTTAATTGTTTATTTATTGTATATTTATAACCCTTTGTTATATATTTATAATGTTTTGTTAATTGTTTGTTTAATAGTTTATTTGTGATATGTTTGTTAATATTGTTTACATATTTGTTATAATATTGTTTAGTTTGTTTCATATTATGTTATATTATTTGTCATGTTGTAATTATGTGTTGTTCTATTTTTCAAAGTATTGTAAAATATTGTTAAGTGTTATGCTACTTTAGAAGGATTATGCTTGTAGAGTGATTTTAAAATTAATTTTGTCTCCACATATTCATTTTTGTACATAAAACAAAATTAATCTCATACCTACACATTGACTTTGCTTTCATTTTTGGGTGTATATTTTCTTGAGGACAAGTTTTTGAAGCTTGTTCTTTGAAGTCTTTACGTTACATCATTTTGACGATATAGGGTTAATTAGGAGTTTGGTGGATTTTCTCTTAAAAATGGTAAATTCCACTTTAGTTCATTATCACACATACATGAGGGTTTGAGTAACCTCATCCAACTAACTGATGTGAATGTCAGTTTGGGTAAATTTCGCATTTACTTCTAGATTTCCTTGTCTTTTAATATAGTTCGCTTTAATTTGGTTTTCTCGTATTTAAATTTCCTTTTTTTTCACTTTGATTTTGCTTCTGGTTCTTCTTTCATTCATTTTGAAGTGTGTGTTTTCCGACATTAGTCATTAGATATTATACTAGGATAGGCTCCAATCATGTACATATTGTGCTTGTGCCTCAAAGTTTACGAACTCTCGGTTGATAATTTAATGTTGGAATTGATAGTGCATATATTTAACCCCACATTTTTGGTGTTGTTGTTGGGGAGGTGCTAAAGGGATTTAAGTCTAGGTACATAGGTTGCCTTTAAATTACATAACCTGGTGGAAGACAAGAAAACAAGATGAGAGGTAAGAACATACACATCCACTTTAGTAGGTCTCTACCCAAACCCAGGTATGCTCCTTTTGCAAGTGTGTTTCTCTTTTGCAAAGTGTGTTTACTTTCCTGCAAGTGTGTTTATTTTCATGCAAGTGTGGTGTGCTTTTCAAATTCTGCAATTAGTTTCTATTATTTTTTATGGTTTTCTTAAAATTGTTGTGAGTGTGTAGTTAGTTTTCATTTCATTTTTCATGTAAAATATTAAAAATAAAAATATTTTGGGTGTTGTAAGAACCCCATGCACTAATCCATGTGTGAGACATGACCCATGAACCACCAATATTGATTCAAAGATGATAATGAGTTTGGAAGAACTCTCTCCAATCCTAACAACAACTGTGATATATTCTTCTCAGGAAGAGCACATCTTGACAACAACCAAGAACCTATTTACTTCTCCAAAAGACATAGAAGAACCAAAGTCCTGTGAGCGATGCCTACAAGAAGATTGAGAAACCTTCATTGATCAATTTGGCCAATCTACCAAGGAGATCGAAGAATCATGGACCGTATCTAATCAGGAAAAGCCATTAGAAACTGAGATCGAGGAGACTAAAGAAAAGAATACACAAAGTGCTTTAAATGAATAGGTGGACCAAGGAGACCATGATTATATTGAACATTGGTTCCAGGTGAATATCAAATTGAACCAACACTCACTTCTTCAACAACTCTTCCCATCATATTATTCAAAATTGTTGGCTCATCATGTTTGGGTACTTATTAAAGTATAGTATATAAACTTGAATGTGAGTATATTTATGATCCTATTACGCATGTGGCTTCATTGGAAGTACTCATTCAATTAAAAAATGTTTTTTTTCTTAGGTAAGGTAGGATAGTAAACACAAATAAATGTTGCACATGTTGGATTACTGAGAGGGGGGGTGATTCAGTAATAGAGAAATCTAATCCTTTTTAACCATATAATCCAAGTGTTATATCAATGTAGCATTATCATCCAATAAATGCAGAGTAAATAAGCAATGAACAAGTGAACAATCATACACATACACAGTACACCATTGTTTTACGTGGAAGCCCAAAGCGGGAGAAGCCACATAATTCTTTTTCTTATATGTCTTGAAGAATTACATTTATTGAAAGAACCAACTTCCTTTGTTTTCCAGCTGCAACTGGAAGGAGGCTCCAATCCCCTAGTTTCTCAGGCTACAACCTGAGGGAAGCTACAACTCCCCAATTCTATGGCTCTAACCAAAAGGAGGCTACAACCCCCTATGTTCTCTGACTACAACCAGAAGGTGGCTACAACCACATGTCCTTTCCCCATCCAACTGCCCTGACATATAAGTAGAATGATGGAACCATTGTCATACTATCACTGTGAGATATACCACTATATAACTATATCAACATGTACCACTGGCATGCATCCAACCTTTACAATTGTCCTGTAATCAATCTGTACCTGAACTAAACATCTATCAACAAAAATACAATAGGTATGTGACCTATAGTGATGCATCACATAGATGTACATGCCCTATATGTTATGCAGCCCATGTATGTACGCGACCAAAATGTTATGCAACCTGTGTATGCCTTCTGAAAACTATGGTTTCCTTTTTCTTGAAAACTTCTAACCCTCTATAACTTCTTTCACATAGATCTATAACCTTTCATTGTATCCAGACTGTAACTATACCCTGTGCATGTATCCTCATACATAACCTTTACCCAAATTATATATATCTCTCTCTAGTCATGTTCCATATAGGTGTGTGTAATCATGAACAATTATAATAACCCTCACATGATCTAGTCATCAAACCCTTTCTAATATTAAGCCTCTCAATACATCAACCACTTCACAATTACAAGCTCTCAACCATGTACCACAAAAACCCTTAGCCATATGCCAAGAAATACAAGATGTGTTAAAATATAGACAAGAAAAATAACATGGCGGAAAAGGCTCACTAGCCAACACAATATTATTCACTCCAATGTTACATATTTATAGTATAATGGGTGATGCCAACTCATAGAAATATTTTCTCTAGATCCTAAAATCATGCATGATGACTAGGCTAGGCAATCTTAACTAAATCATTAGTCATCACTTGAGGATATATTACTAATATCCTAAATGAATAATACAAATA
>JZKD02S0547446.1:109456-119469 GCA_000966675.3 Picea glauca | reverse complement strand
TAACTAAATCATTAGTCATCACTTGAGGATATATTACTAATATCCTAAATGAATAATACAAATATAGGTGACAATTTAGACTTAGTGACTGGTAAAGGTAAGCCATAGGCTAACAAGATGTGCCTCAACAAGAAGTATCAATGATAAATATACCAGCACTGTATTTATGTAGATATGACTTATACAGAAGATCCCATGAAGCCACTAGTCTCTCTAGGGAGAATTCTCAAATATCCATAACCATTTCTTATGCATACATCAAAATCCAAATATTCATAGAAATAAGACATACCTTTTGAACCAATGGATAGATATGATGTATCTGAGCACTGTAGACCTTCCCAGGAGCTTGATCTCATAATCTCGAACCTCTGCATCTTCATCTCTTCAAGTTTCCATGGATTTACCAACATGTACGCACCCTAATACACTGCCATCCCACGTACATACGCACCCTAATACAGTGGTATCCCATGTACTGTATGCACCCTAATACACTATCAACCCACGTACACCTCAGAAAATAGGGTTTTTATTATTCGTTGTAATTCCAAGAATTTCGACATCAACCCTTCGTACTACCTTAGAATTTTGCAACTTTAGATGTATCAATGAGTACTTGCAATAAGCCTCACACAACAAAAGATATTCAATATGTTCAAGTGTGATTGAATGAGAGAGCTTTGCCTCTTATTTATAGTTTCATGTAACATTACACTTTCCTTATTTTAGGGAGTTCTCCATTTACTTTATTATTTAAATAATTTCTTTTGCAAATACTTTGACTTTTAGGGGCTTCTATATGATTCATGAGGGTTCTCCAACTTCATATGGCCATAACTCTCTAACTGTGAGGATTTATGTGACGTTCTACATACCATCGCAAATGGCAGGACAAGCACTATCCATCTAGGATAGTTTCACTGACAAATTCATTGAACTTCATTTCATTATTCCATAATTAAACATGGGTTCTCTAACCATACTTCTAGGATAACTCAATCCACAAAGCGTCTTCCTGTGAGGGCTTTCACCATAAGGGAACTAGTTTGGAGTTCATCCATTTGTACTTCTTATCAACCATGACTAGAAAATAATGAGTCATCTTTACATAAAACAAACTTGGATCCATTACCCAAACCTTTGTGCTACTTTTTTCAAGGGTTGACATCAATGAAAACCAACCTTAATCAACAATCTCCCCCTTTGGCATAGATGGAAACACTCTAATGCAATACTGAAATCATGTCATACAATACTGAAGTCATATCACTCATTCTCCCCCTGGAACCATGCCTCTGTCCTCTGTATCCCTGTGACCTTTTATCCCCCTGGAATCATGCCTCTGTCCTCTATATATGATAAGTCTACCCTCATTTGTCATCAATGGAAAAGGTATCTTTTCATATAGGGTTTCTCCCCCTAATTGAATTGCCCTCTTTATGGTGCTTCCTTGTGTACATCTAAGACATATAAGATAAGCATTAAAAAACATTCATTTTGGAGTAGAAATAACTTCAAGTCTCTAGAAAAGATATTCAAAGGCTTCCCATGGAAGTAGTTTTGTAAATATGTCTGCCACTTGTTCTTTTGTGCCCACATACTCAACTTTGATATTCGTTTTAGCAACTTGTTCCCGTAGAAAGTGATACTTGATTGGAATGTGCTTCGTCTTGAAGTGCATCACTGGGTTCTTTCAGATACTGATGGCACTTGTATTATCACAATATATTGGAATGGGCTCATCATACTCAACATGTATATCTGTCAGAGTTTGTTTCATCGAAAGAACCTATGTACAACATGTTGCTGCTACAATATAATCTGCCTCGGCTGTAGATAAAGATATTGATCATTGTTTCTTTCTTAGCCATGATACTAAACACTCACCCAAGTAGAACAATGCTCCACTGGTGATTCGTTGGTCATCAATACAACCTGTCCAATTTGCATCTGTGTAGGAAATAAGTGATAGATCTTTTCATTTTGGATACCATAATCGAAGCTCTTCTATTCCTTTGAGATATTTGAAAATCCTCTTCACTGCTAATACATGTGATTCCTTTGGTGCTGGTTGAAATTGTGCCACCTACCCAACTGGCTACATTACATCCAGTATGGATTTTGTCACATATAGTAGGCTACCAATCATTGACATGTATTTCCTCTTATCTGTAGAGTTTGAATCATCATATTTGCTCAACTTACAACTGGTTTGCATGGGAGTGATAACTGATTTGCAAAATTCCATTCCGAACCTCTTTAGCATTTCTCTGATATACTTGGTTTGAGAAATAAAAATTCCTTGGTTTCTTTGACGTATCTAAAGTCCCAGAAAGAAGGATAGTTCTTCAAGTAATGACATTTAAAATTCATTCTGCATATCCTTTGCAAATTTATGACTTAACATGTCATCATCACTACCAAAAATAGTATCATCAACATAAACTTCAATTCATATAATACTATATTGACTTACCTTGATGTAGAGGTTGTTGTTTGCACTTCCTTTTCTAAGCCCTGCCCATTGTAGATATCTATCCAGTCTAGAGTACCATGCTCTAGGAGCCTATTTTAGACCATACAAGGCCTTCTTTAATTTACACACATAATCTACGTTCTCTGATAACTAAAATCCTTATGGTTGTTCAATGTAGACTTTTTCTTCAAGTTCCTCATTCAGAAAAATTGATTTTATGTCCATCTGATACACTTTAATATTTTTGGAGCATGCATAAGCTAAAAACAATTAGATTGCTTCCATTCTAGCAACTGGGGAAAATGTCTCTTCAAAATCAATTCCTTCAACCCGTGCATATACTTTACATACCAATCTAGCTTTGTTCCTTGTAACATGTCCATCTTCATTCAATTTATTTTTGTATACCCACTTTCTGCCAATCACATTCTTATCCTTTGGTCTTGGAACCAATTCCCAAGTGTCATTTTTCTCTATTTGATCCAATTCTTCATCCATGGCCTTATTCCAAAATTCATCCTTGTTGGCCTCTTCAAAACAGGTTGGTTCAATCGTAGATGTGATTGCTAGGTGTGTTTGTTTTGGTGAACGCATTCTTCTTCTAGTCTCAACTCTTGCATCTTTGTTTCCGATAATCTGATCTGAAGGATGATTCTTTTTTACTCGTCTTCTAGGTGTCTTTGGAGGCACTTGATGAACTTTCTCTTCTGCTTCTGTCGGATCCTCTTAATCTTCCCCTTCTTTTTCATCTTCTGTTTTTTCTTTGTAAAGTTGTTCCATTGATTCATTTTCTTCTTCCTTTAATTCTTGTCTACCTATTTCATCAACTGTTACATTGATGTTTTCCACAACTTTGTTCAATATCAGGTTGTAACACTTGTATGATTTCCTTGTAATTGAGTAATCAATAAGTACTCCTTTGTCCACACGAGATTCAAACTTTCCCATTCTTCCATCTTCTCTTTTAATGTAGCATTTGCTTCCAAAAACTTTGAAGTGCTTCACATTTGTTGGTCTTCCTTTCCATATCTCGTAGGGAGTTTTTTCAGTGTTGTTTCTGAGAATTACTTTGTTTTGAATGTGAAATATTGTATGCACTATCTGTGTCCAAAAAATATCTATCAATTTGTAATCCGTTAGCATTGTTTGAGCCATTTCCTGTACCGTCCTTTTCTTTCTTTCAACAACTCCATTCTGTTGAGGTGTCCTAGCAATGGAGAATTGCCTTTTTATTCCATGACTGTTGTAGTAGTCCATAAATTTCTTTGAAGTGAACTCTCCTCCATTACCAGATCTCAAGGATTTTATTTTTGAATCCATTTAATTTTCAACCATTTCCTTGTAGATCTTGAAGTTTTCAAAAGCTTCTGACTTATTCTTGAGAAAGAAAACTGCAGACATTCTTGTATAATCATCAACCAATAACATAAAGTATTTCTCAAATTTTAAACCCTTTGTTGTAGTTTGTCAAACTAGATTAGTATGCACAATTTCCAGTGGTCTTGTCATTGAATATTCCTTTGATGTGAACCTGGTTTTTGTTTGCTTTCCTTATTGACAATGCTTGCATAAAGTGTTGGTTGGTTTCGTGATTTGGGGCATTTCTCTGACTGCTTCTCTTTTGCTGACTTTGACAAGGTTATAAAAATGTATGTGACCCATTCTTCTATGCCATAGCCAAATTTCATCTTCCTTTCCTAGACAACACTTTTCATTTCCAATTTCACTTAACACATAAATGTTGCTTGAAGTTCTCGCAGTTGTAGCAATCAATTTTTATGAACCTTCTTTTCTTATCTCACACTTTTGTGAATCGAAAGTAACTTTATGACCTTGGTCACACATTTGACTCACACTTAGAAGATTATGTTTAATATCTTCTACTAGTAGAAAATTTTATGCCTTTGTATTTTTGTTCCCAATTCTGACTATGATTTTTTCCAATGATTTTAGTTGAATCGCCATTTCTGAAGGAGAATGATCCATCTCTTTCCTTTATTAAAGTAAGAAACCTGTCTCTATCACGTGTCATGTGTTTTGAACAACCACTGTCAACATACCAACCATGTTTCTTCTGCTTAGCTTGTAGAGCGAGTGTGCATTCTTCATTGTTGTACTGATTCTACTTTCTTATCCATGTCCTTTTCTGAGGTTCATGTATGTGATTGATGTTGTTCTATTATGGTTCTCTAGGAGGGATTTTCATTCTGCAATATTTGGCCATGTGTCCAAATTTGTTACATTTGTAGCATTCCACTTCAGTTCTTAATGATTCAAACATGTTGTAACTTCTTCTTTGTGTTTCAGTAGGCCTTCTTGGATAACCCTTTTCTGTATGACTTTCAAAGTTGTTTATGTTCCTGTTGTTAGATCTACAATTTACAGCTTTAAGTCTAAAATTATTACATACATAACATAAACCAAAAATATAGTTTGATACCTAGGAGTTGAAGATTTTCTGAAAGGAGGTTCTCCTATGAATTCTTCTTCTTCCTGAGACCTATTTGTTTCTGTCGGTTGCTAATTCTGAAATTTGAATCTTCTTGGTGGAGGAGTGTCCCTATTGTTGTTCCAGATTCTTTACTTAAGGCTTAGAAAGTATAGTGTCTAGGCATCCAAAAGTGAGTAAAGGGTAAAGAAGGAGGAAGCATCAACCTTCGATAGAATAAGCTAGGGTTGGTTTCTAGGCTATCGTTGTCTAGCTTCCAACTGTTCTTGGATGTTTATATCCATTTCAATCGCAACCCATGAACGTTCAAGTTCTACCCGGGTAATGGTTGTTTTAAGAATAGTATCGAAAAGGTTCAAGGAAATATGTGTTTGGTCTGATAATTCAGGTTCGATATTAGGCTATCTTGTCACAGGGACAGTCATAGAGGAACAAAAAAATAAGAAAGACTTCAAAGTTTTTTAGACGTTGTCTTGATTTTGGTCGTATAGAGGAGAGTTTATAGCTCCAATAGTGAAAATAGGGTGCAAACCAAAGGCCCTTTCCCGTAATTGAGTTATATTTTAATAAATATGTATGAGGTGTAAGAAAACATTTAGCTGTCTATTATGTGAGGCTCCTATCGAGGGAGAATCTCACTTGTAAATAGAAGAAGAAAAGATAAAGAAACCACCTGATGAAGCATAAAATATATATAGAGATCTAAAGAGTTCACTGGTCTTGTACCTGTTGATAGCCGATATAGAGGAAAAACAGTAAACAATATAGAAAACTAAAAATGATCACTACTGTAGAAGTTTTACTAAGTTATAGCGAAACATTCATCAGATATGTATACGAAATGAAATTGAATATGAAATACAAAGGAAACAAACTCATAACATAGTCGTGATGGAATCGAGAATCTTCGGATTTGCTTTATATTAATTCTCAAGGGAGAAAATTTCTATTACAATCGACCCAAAAAGGTTCAGCCCTTGTTCTTTCTTTATATTGTATATTTATACAGATTTACATATGATGGAATCTCAATCATTCCAGGGTCTTCGGTTACAACAAGAAGAAGATCAATCATTTCATTCTTTTATCTCTGTCTTTATTTGGTACCAGAAAGCTGTCCCCTCGCATGCTCGGTACAGGTGACACATTTTTCCACCAATTGAGATATCAACCTGGAAGGTTTCGCTTGGCAATTGGCCTCAAAAGTATAACAATCCTTTACCAATTGCGACAACGTTTCTTCCATCTGTCGACCTTGGGTGCTGATAGAGAATAATTGTACACTTGGTTTGATCAGCCATTTATCTATTTGAACTATGTCTATATGTGTTATTTGTGAGACTTTGGCTGAATCTCTTCCTTCATCCTCATTTATATTGAGCAATAAATTCGGTATATTCATTTGGCCTAGTGTTTCTGCATTGCTTTCGCCATCGATGCCCAACAAAATTTCGTCTATAGAACTGAAAGTCTCTTCACAGGATTTCTTTAGCTTCTTGGCTTGTTGTTTGCCTTCTGATATGTTGCGCTCCCATTCTTTCAGTAAAACATTGCCTCGGGTCTGTTCCGGAATGGAAAACCTGGAACTATTTCCCGTCTCCCATTTTGTTGTGGCTATTATAGCCTCTTGGAATGCAACCTGAGCCGCCCCAGCTTCCTTTTCTCTGAGAGACATATTTTCTGATACTTGATCAATAAGTAAGAAATTGTTCCAAACAATATCCACCTTGGCAAGTAAGCTTCGCTGGGCTACATAAACTCTGCTCTGAATTTCCATAGCTTGGGATTGAAATATCCCAATATTGATAGCCTGGCTTTCGGTGAATTCTAACTTGGCTTGTAGTTGCTCTATCCAGTCTCTTTGCTGGCCTACCTGGATTTGGATGGTCTTAACCACCAACTCTGTTTGTTTAAGATCAACTTTGAGATGTTCGATTTCCTTTTTATCAGCTATCCTTGCTTGCTATATTCCTGTATTCACCTGATTTTTGGCAGCTTCCTCCTTTGTGGCTAGTTTAGCTTCTAATTTTTTGATTAGGTGATTTTTTCTCTTCAACTGATTCTTCAAAACCCCGACTGAGTATTGGTTTGTTGTAGCAAAATCTCCCAATGTTCCTGCTATTTATGTTGCAAACTCTTCTTTCTTCATATCTTTCCCATCGGTCAATACCTTAAATTTCTTGGCCGTTGATCCTTCTTCTTGATAGAGTTCTCTTTTTACCACATATTTTCTCTTTTTATTGAAAAAGAACTCATTTGGAGGAAGCTCTTCCATAGTTATGGGTCTTAATTCTTCACCAAAAATCTAACCCGCGTGTGTGGTCCCCTTAGTGGACTGTAAGGGGGTAATAGAGGCGATGGGGTTTCCGATCTGCTTGGATGATTCACCCGGAGTGAAAACTAGAGTCAGCTTTTTCGGTGGATTGGGAGTCTTTACTTCTTGTTTCAAGCTCCCAGTTTGTTCTTCCTTGTCCTGGTGTTTTTCTTGGCCAGGTGTTGAACCTTTGGAGCCTTCGGCTTCAGTTTTCTACACCTCTACGGTCATTGGATTCTCACCCCATAATACTGGGGGAAGGCAACTCCTCCGATGCTCTTGGAATTTTAAAACATTAGCCCTCTCTTCGGGTGATAGGGCTTGTATCCAAGCCAAAACCTCAGCATAGGATCTCGTGCCTTGGAAAATGTCATCCTAGGGAGAATTCTCGTGCTCGAATATTTTAAGTCCACAACTAGCTAAGTGATTACTCACGACCCTTTGTGGATCGTGCTTCTTGAATTCGATATGAACCAATTTAATATCTTCCAGGGATGTTGCCTCAGCTTTTGCATGCCCGAAATATAACAAAGAATAGGTGTTCATATGAATAGGGAATGATGGCCATACCTTCTTCGAATATCCTTTAAATTCTTTTCTTACACCACCGAGTATTGTTTGCTTGGCGATCTCATGACAAGCCAGCCTATCGAGTATGAATAGTGGTAGGGCATGCAGAGGAACAGAAGTCCTGTAGACCCTGAGGTATGAAAATTATGCTTCTATGTACCAGTCGACCACAATGCTCAAATTTACTGTGATGCTATCTGAGATCCTGGGTGGTGGGTGACTGAAGATAGTGACATGCATCAGTACCATTACCCAATTGAAAATTTCATATATGAAATCTAAAGCTTTTTCATCCCAAATATTTGAATGGTTGACGTGGATAGGCTCAGCCTTCGATGAAGCCTAGCTCCAACTCATCAAGGGAAAAGGCATCATGAAACACATGGTGTCCATGATGTATGCAAACATAAAGAATGAAGCAGTTTTCCCGCTCACCCTCTGCGTTCGATATTTTGTAACCCGACTGGTCAAACTATCAGATAATAGTTTAGCCCAGTCGAAAGAAAAACCTTCGGCGACTGTATGTATTAGAGGCACCCACTGGAACAAGAAATGTGTGGTGTCCTCTCTCCCATATAATTTGCAGGTCATCATAGCTATGTATTTGAACTGTGGTTCCAAAGAAGATATTGAATAGACACTGTTACTGTCTGCCCTGAACTTTGCAGGGTGTGAAACCCAATCCTTGATTAAATAAGATAAGCTCTTGTTGTATTGCACATATTCCTTCTGTTTAAAATCCTCCAGAAAATCAACATTGTATGTGAAGTTTAACGTGGTTAGAAACTTGTACATAGACTGTAATTGTTTTGGTCTAAAGGTCTGAATAGTGACCTTCTGCTCATTGATGATGGTTCTGGTCGGGATATCTACATGGTCTAATGCCCACCGGATCATATCTTAGTAAGGAAGTAGATGTGGCCTGGCCGCTACTTTATGCATTTCAGCTTGGACAACGATCTTGTATTTGGTGGACAGGTCGTCCTTCTCATTGTCACTGGAATCATCCAATCAGTCTACCAATTTGGACTGCAGAATCTCGAAAATATATGACCAGGTCCTGAAAGAGTTGATGCTTCAGGGTGAAGTATCAGAAACATTATCCGAACCTTGTCCTGAAATCTCAGCACTTGCCTTGGACGCTTTTCACGGGGCCATGATGGGGGATTCTGATTTAGCTCTCCTGCGATAAAAATATGTATACATAAAGAAATCAGTTTGCTGAAGAAATTTTCTCTACGTAAAATAGAAATGAGTTTTGTGACATTGAAGAAACAGATCTATATCTTTGACCATTTAAAACCTTGACGTCCTTATGAACATAACGATCAAATCATTCTTAAAGATAGATTTAGCAATAAAAACCATATCCTTACTTATCGCTTGGCCTTATTTCCAATTAATGCCATAAATTTCGACAGTTTGTAACACAAGTTGGCGCAAGGAAAATTTAAAATTACCTCGTAGACTGTGCATATTATTGTTTGTATTAAAACATTGATTACACTGGCTTAGCTTAATTAATTAGGCTTTCTTAAAATTTAATCAATCTTTCAGCATTCACCTTATCGGGAGTTTTCACTTTACCCCTTCGAGCCTCTAAAACCTGAGACTGAGATGATTAGATTTAATTAAGAAAGAACACAACTAGGATTAAGTGTTTAATTAATCATGTTTTGATTTATATCGTGACTTCGTGACTCGAGGCTTCGAAGGTATAGCATCCGGGAGGAGCATATGTCGATTCGCAAAATCCCAATATCGCAATGATGTGATCTATTTAAACTAAAAGATAAACCAGATTAAGTTTTTTAATTAACCGATATTTAAGTAATACTGCGAATTCGTGACTCGGGGCTTCGAAAGTAAGTTTTTGGGAGAAAAAACATGCCAAGTTGTGAATTCCCGACAGAGCTTAACCATGGCTAAAAATATTTACCCCTAAGATTAACCCAGGTAACTAATGCAAGAGTCTCGCGGTTTCGGCTATCGGAGCTATGACGATAAGGATTTTGTAGCTAGTAGACGCCGAGACACGAAATCCCGACGATGCTTAACTGTGGTTTAGAGTATCTTTACTCTCGATTGTTAATGGATAAATCCGTAGGTGCGGACACTAACCGATCTCCCTAGATCCACCTGGATCTAGAACAAAACAGGACAGAATATACCGCTTTCCCTAGATCTAACTATTGAATTAA
>JZKD02S0547446.1:68089-84087 GCA_000966675.3 Picea glauca | reverse complement strand
AGTTCTACATTTATTTAACAAATATTCTAGATTATTAATTTAATATTCTAAATTAATAATCTTTTTATTCTAACTTTATAAACTATGATAAATGTATTTTGGATTATCTAACACTCGGTAAATTTTGGATTTTTTTTTATATAATTTCCAGGAAGGTCGTGTAGAGGAACGGGCAAGACCAAAGGAGAATATATCGTTGCCACTTTAGCAAACACTGTGGGAGGGGTGAGAGGCCCTTGACCTCTAGCTCCTCCTCTAGCAGCACCCCCACCTCCTCCTCCAGGAGCACCCCCACCTCCTCCTTCGAAAACCCCTCCACCTCCCCCTCCGGCAGTTGCCATCGGTATTAGTGGAAAATGGAACGGTGTGTTGTAAAGGGGGTTATGGAATACTAAAAGTGAATCTTTAGTTTCTTCGTGGGGTGAAAAATCCAAGGATGAGTGGTAAGGGATGCGAGGGCTTGGCTCCTCGGATTTGCAAGAGATGTAATCAGGGGAACCAACAGGCGTGGAAACTGAGTGTGTAATATATTCTTTGAGACTGGGTGATGTCATGAAATCTGATCGAAGAGTCGACGGTATATCAACTGCTGATAAATTTTCTATAGGGATTTTTCCTTTGTGTACCACGGAGGTTATTGGACGGATTTCACTTCTAACTTTGGAGCAGGTTGATGTTATATTCTTATTGTCGAAAGGTGGAATGCATGAAGTTGAAGGTTCAGAAGAACTCTTGGTCTTTGGTTGTGGGTACTTAAGCTGATAGACTGCAATGGTTGGCTTAAGAGAACCTCTTGCCTTTAAAATCTTCTCGGTATCAGTAACGAGTGTGGTCAGTTTACCATCCGGTTTTTTCCTGGTATTCCTTTGACCGGATGCCAACTTATTATTCGTGGAGTCGCCAAGTGAAAGATTAGAAAGCCTTTAAAAGGTGCTCACTCTTTGTTCACTATCAAAGGGTGAAACTTTCAATGAAAACTATCGTTTTCCCAGGGAAAAAGGTTTCATAACTTCAGTCCCCGACAACAACGCCAAAAAGATGTTGTTCCAGAGTTTGTACTTAAGGCTTAGAAAGTACAGTGTCTAGGCATCTGAAAGTGAGTAAAGGGTAAATAAGGAGGAAGCATCAACCTTCGGTAGAAGAAGCTAGGGTTGGTTTCTAGGTTGTCGTTGTCTAGATTCCAACTATTCCTGGATGTTTATATCCCTTTCAATCGTAGCCCATGAACATTCAAGTTCTACCCGAGTAATGGTTGTTTTAAGAATAGTATCGAAAAGGTTCAAGGAAATATGTGTTTGGTCTGATAATCTGGATTCGATATTAGGTTGTCTTGTCACAGGGACAGTCATAGAGGAACAGAAAAATAAGAAAGACTTCAATTTTTTTTAGACGTTGTCTCAATTTCGGTCATATAGAGGAGAGTTTATAGCTCCAGTAGTGAAAATAGGGTGAAAACTAAAGACCCTTTCCCATAACTGAATTATATTTTAATAAATATGTATGAGGTGTAAGAAAACATTTAGCTGTCTATTATGTGAGGCTCCTATCGAGGGAGAATCTCACTTGTAAATAGAAGAAGAAAAGATAAAGAAACCACCTGATGAAGCATAAAATATATATAGAGATCTAAAGAGTTCACTCGTCTTGTACCTGCTAATAGCCGATACAGAGGAAAAACGATAAACAATATAGAAAACTAAAAATGATCACTATAGTAGAAGTTTTACTAAGTTATAGAGAAACATTCATCAGATATGTATACGAAATGAAATTGAATATGAAATACAAAG
Organism: Picea glauca; assembly: GCA_000966675.3. NCBI lineage: Eukaryota > Viridiplantae > Streptophyta > Pinopsida > Pinales > Pinaceae > Picea > Picea glauca. The sequence continues at coordinate 82,297 of JZKD02S0547446.1, read as the reverse complement.
GAAACAAACTCATAACACAGTCGCGACGGAATCGAGAATCTCCAGATTTGCTTTATATTAATTCTCAAGGGAGAAAATCTCTATTACAATCGACCCAAAAAGGTCCAGCCCTTGTTCTTTCTTTCTATTGTATATTTATACAGATTTAAATATGATTGAATCTCAATCATTCCAGGGTCTTCGGTTACAACAAGAAGAAGATCAATCATTTCATTCTTTTATCTCTGTCTTTATTTGGTACTAGAAAACTGTCCCCTTGCATGCTCGGTACAGGTGATAGATTTTTCCACCAATTGAGATATCAACCTTGAAGGTTCCACTTGCCAATTGGCCTCAAAAGTATAACAATCCTTTACCAATTGCGACAACCTTTCTTCCATCTGTCGACCTTCGCTGCTGATAGCGCAAAATTGTACACTTGGTTTAATCAGCCATTTATCTATTTGAACTATGTCTATCTATGTTATTTGTGAGACTTCGGTCGAATATTTTCCTTCATCCTCATTTATATTGAGAAATAACTTCGCTATATTCATTTGGCCTAGTGTCTCTTCATTGCTTTCACCATCGATGCCCAATAGACTTTTGTCTATAGAACTGAAAGTCTCTTCACAGGATTTCCTTACTTCTTGGCTTGTTTTCTGCCTTTTGATATGCTTCACTCCCATTCTTTAAGTAAAACATTGCCTCGGGTCTGTTGCGGAATGGAAAACCTGGAACTATTTCCTGCCTCCCCTTTTGTTGTGGCTATTACAGCCTCTTGGAATGCAACACGAGCCGCCCCAGATTCCCTTTCTCTGAGAGATAGATTTTTTGATAATTGATCAATAAGTAAGAAATTGTTCCAAACAGTCTCCACCTTGGCAAGTAAGCTTCGATGGGCTACAGAAACTCTACTCCGAATTTCAGTATCTTGGGATTGAAATATCCCAATATTGATAGCCTGGCTTTCGGTGAATTCTAACCTGGCTTGTAGCTGCTCTATCCAGTATCTTTGCTGGCCTACCTAGATTTGGCTGGTCTTAACCCTAGCTCTATTTGTTCGAGATCAGATTTGAGCTGTTCAATTTCCTTTTTATAAGCTATCCTTTCTTGCTCTATTCCTATATTCGCCTGAATTTTGGTAGCTTCCTCCGCTGTGGCTAGTTTAGCTTCTAATGTTTTGATCAGGCGATTTTTTTGCTTCAACTAATTCTTCAAAATCCTGACTGAGTATTGGTTTGCCATAGAAAAAGATCCCAATGTTCTTGTTATTTCTGTTGCAAACTCTTCTTTCTTCATATCTTTCCTGTCAGTCAATACCTTAAATTTCTTGGTCGTTGATCCTGCTTCTTGATAGAGTTCTCTTTTTACCACATATTTTCTCTTTTTATCAAAAAAGAACTCATTTGGAGGAATCTCTTCCATAGTTATGGGTCTTAATTCTTCACCGAAAATCCAACCCACATCTGTGGTCCCCTTAGTGGACTGTAAGGGGGTAATAGAGGCGATGGGGTTTCCAATCTTCTTAGATGATTCGCTCGGAGTGATAAATTGAGTCAGATTTTTTGGCTGATTAGGAGTCTTTACTTTTTGTTCCGGGCCCCCAGTTTTTTCCTCCTTGTCCTGGTGTTTTTCTTGGTCGGGTGTTGAACCTTTGGAGCCTTCGACTTCAATTTGCTGCACCTCTATGGTCGTCGTATTCTCACCCCGTAATACTAGGGTAAGGCAACTCCGCTGATGTTCTTGGAATTTTAAAACATCGGCCCTCTCTTCAGGTGACAGGGCTTGTATCTGAACCAAAACCTCAGTGTAGGATCTCGTGCCTCGAAAAATGTCATCCTGGGGAGAATTCTCATGCTCAAATCTTTTAAGTCCACAACTAGCTAAGTGATTACTCACGACCCTGTGTGGATCATGCTTCTTGAATTCGATATGAACCAATTTAATATCTTCCAGGGCTGTTGCCTCAGCTTTTGCATGCCCAAAATCTAACAAAGAATAGGTGTTCAAATGAATAGGGAACAGTGGCCATACCTTCTTCAAATATCCTTTAATTTCTTTGCTTACACCACCAAGTATGGTTTTCTTGGCAATCTTGCAACAAGCCAGCCTATCGGGTATGAATAATGGTAGGGCATGTAGAGGAACAAAAGCACCGAAGACCTTTAGGTATGAAAATTCTTCTTCTACGTATCGGTCGGACACACTGCTCAAATTTACCGTGATGCTATCTGAGATCCTGGATGGTGGGTGATCGAAGATAGTGACATGCATCGGTACCATTACCTAATTGAAAATTTCATATATGAAATCTGAAGCTTTTTCCTCCCAAAGCTTTGAATGGTTGACATGGATAGGCTCAGCCTCTGATGGAGCCTAGCTCTAGCTCATTAAGGGAAAAGGCATCATGAAACACACGGCGTCCATGATGTACGTGGACATAAAGAATGAAGTAGTTTTCCCACTCGCCCTCTGCATTCAATATTCTGTAACCCGACTGGTCAAACTATCAGACAATAGTTTAGCCCATTCGAAAGAACAGCCTTTGGTGACTGTATGTATTAGAGGCACCCACTGGAGGAAGAAATGTGTGGTGTCCTCTCTCCCATATAATCTGTAGGTCATCATAGCTATGTATTTGAACTGTGGTTCCAAAGAAGAGATTGAATAGACACCGTTACTGTCTGCCCTGAACTTCGCAGGGTGTGAAACCCAATCCTTGATTAAATCAGATAATCTCTTGTCGTATTGCACACATTCCTTCTGTTTAAAATCCTCCAGAAACATGGAATTGTATGTGAAGTTTGACATAGTTGGCAACTTGTACATAGCCTGTAATTGTTCTGGTCTAAAGGTCCCAATAGTGACCTTCTTCTCGTTGATGATGGTTCTGGTCGGGATATCTACATGGTCTAATGCCCACCGGATCATATCGTAGTAAGGAAGTAGACGTGGCCTGGAAACTACTTTATGCATTTCATCTTGGACAACGATCTTGTATTTGGTGGCCAGGTCGTCCTTCTCATTGTCACTAGAATCATTCGAACAGTCTACCAATTCGGACTGCAGAATCTCGGAAATATATGACTAGGTCCTGACAGAGTCGACGCTTCGGGGTGAAGTATCAGAAACGTTACCCGAACCTTGTCCTGAAATCTTAGCACTTACCTTGGATGCTTTTCGTGAGGCCATGACGGGGGATTCTGATTTATCTCTCCTGCGATAAAAATATATATACATATAGAAATCAGTTTGTTGAGGAAATTTTCTCTGCATAAAATAGAAACGAGTTTTGTGACATTGACGAAAAATATCTATATCTTTGACCATTTAAAACCTCGACGTCCTTATGAATAGAACGGTCAAATCATTCTTAAAGATAGATTTAGCAATAAAAACCATATCCTTACTTGTCGCTTCACCTTATTTCCAATCAATGCCATAAATTTTGACGGTTTGTAACACAAGTTGGCGCAAGGAAAATTGAAAATTACCTCATAGACTGTGCATATTATTGTTCATATTAAAACACTAATTATGCTGGATTAGCTTAATTAATTAGAATTTCTTAAACTTTAATCAATCTTTCGGCGTTTTCCTTATCGAGAGTTTTCACTCTAACCCTTCGAGCCTCTAAAACCCGAGACTGGGATGATTTGATTTAGTTAACTAAGAACATAACCAGGATTAAGTGTTTAATTAATCATGTTTTGATTTATATCGCGAATTCGCAACTTGGGGCTTCGAAGGTATAGCTTCCGGGAGGAGCGTATTCCGATTCGTGAAATCTCGAGATCGCGATGATGTGATCTATTTAAACTAGAAGATAAACCGGATTGAGTGTTTTAATTAACCGATATTTAAGTAATATCGTGACTTCGCGACTCGGGGCTTTGAAAGTAAGTTTCTGGGAGAAAAACATGCCGAGTTGGGAATTCCCGACAGATCTTAACCATGGCTAAAACTATTTACCCCTAAGATTAACCCAGGTAACTAATGCAAGAGTCTCACGGTTTTGTCTATCGAAGCTATGACGGTAAGGATTTTGTAGCGAGCAGACGTTGAGATGCGAAATCCCGATGATTCTTAACTATGGTTTAGAGTATCTTTAATCTCAGTACTGACCTGGGTGAACTTTTAAGGTCGTTTCTCAATTTCGCTCCTCGGGGCTTGCAAATTATTTGATTTGTAACTCCCGACATGCGACATCCCAAGGTATATAAAGTGGAATTTTTTTTAAATGATTAAAAGGTCTTGCCTTAAGAGTATGATGACCATCGCTGCTTCGCGTGATGAGATTTCTGAGATTTTTGGGGAAAATAAAGGAAAAAATAAAGACTAGCTTTCGACTTCAAGAATTAAGAATTAAAATTTGAAAAGGCTGAAAAAAGGTGGCTCCAACACCTGTAATTTTCTCTGTAGACCTTCCTATCCCTTTTGATTTTTTCTACATAGCTTTTTGGATATGTTTCTTGTTTTGTTGTTTTGGAGCTTGATCCATTTTCTATCTGATTGTATCCAAGTCCAGACTCATCATGATTAGGCCTTTGACTGCTGATAATGTCATTCAAAACTTTTGAGTTGTTCTGCATATTTTTCTTTTAAAGATCATTTCTTAATGTGACATTCTCCGCTTCCAAATTTTCAATGATCTTGTCTCTTCCTTCTAGTTTTTCTTTGAGTGCTTCTTCAATTCTTTTATCTTCTTCAATTTGAACCTTCAAATTTGTGATCATTTGTTCTAATTCCTAAGTGTCTCCTTTCTTGTCTAGTTCCGCTTGTAGCTTCTTGTTTTTCCTCTTTTTCTCTTCTGATAACTTCTATGGAACTCATCAATTCCTATCACTAGTCAACTTCTGCCTCTTCAATTTCTTCTTCAGCTTCTTCATATTCTACTTCAGAGTCTTATTTATCAGAGTCTTATACTGCCATAAATATAATTCTTTATGTCTCACTGTCACTGACTTCATCTTCATCTGATGATGAGATGTCTTCTTTGGTGCATAAGATTTTCTTGAAAAATTTCTTTGTGGTTCTTTTGCCTTTATATGTTTGTTTTCATTTTGAGTCACCTTCATCGTTTATCTTTTTCTTATGAGGACATTTGTTAGCAAAATGACCAATACCATCACAATTAAAATAAATTAAAGGAAGCTTACCTCTATACGTATCGTCGATTCCCTTGTTCAGTCTTTTGACAAAGTTGGCCACTTCTTCATCATCTTCTGAGATGACACTATTGTTGCTATGTTCTTTTTATTGTTTCTCTCCCTTTTGCTTTGATCTTTTAGATGCTTTGAAGGCTGCTTCTTTTATTTCTGGTTTTTCCTGTTCAATTTTCACTTCATATGCTGTGAAGATTTCATGTAGTTCATCCATGCTTATTGAGTTTAGATCTATTCTTTCTTCCAGTGTTGATATCTTAGAGTCAAATATCATAGGAAGAGATCTTAGTACCTTTTGAACAATTACAAATTCTTGAATTTCTTCTCCCAATCCCAAGATTGCATTTACTCTTTCATCGACTCCTAAGAATTAAGTTGCAATATTCTCATCTTCCTTCATCTTTAGTTGTTTGAACTGACCTCTGTAAGTTTGAAGCTTTTTTTCTTTGACTTTTGAATCTCCTTCATAAATATTTCGAAGTTTGTCCCAAATATATTTAGAGGATTTACAATGTGCAACTTTGGTGAACACCGTTTCACCAATACCATTCAGAAGTGCATTTGTGGCTTTGGAATTATTCTAACTGAGTTTCAGTGCTTTGTCATTTTTAGCAGAACTGCTGGTAGTATGTATCCATCTACAATTGATTGCCAAATTTCAAATCCCTGTGCCTATATATATGTCTTCATATTTATGCCCCAAAATGCATACTTATGTCCATCAAACTGTGGTATTCCATTTTTATACAAGTTTTTCTCTCCATGATCTACCTTTCAATGGTTAAACTGATTTCTGAAGGAACCTTCTCTGATACCAATTATTAAATTACTGAGAGGGGGGGTGAATGAATAATAGAGAAATCTAATCCTTTTAACCATATAATACAAGTGTTATATCAATGTAGCATTATCATCCAATAATTGTAGAGTAAATAAGTGATGAACAAATGAACAATCATACACATACATAGTACACCAGTGTTTTACATGGAAACCCAAAGTGAGAGAAAACCACAGAATGATTTTTCTTATATATCTTGAAGAATTACATTCATTAGAAGCACCAACTTCCTTTGTTTTCCAGCTGCAACTGGAAGGAGGCTCCAGCCCCCTAGTTTCTTAGGCTACAACCTGAGGGAAGATCTAACTCCCCAATTCTCTAGCTCCAACCAGAAGGAGGCTACAACCCCCTATCTTCTTCGGCTACAACCGGAAGGTGGCTACAACCACTTGTCCTTGCCCTGTCCAACTTCCCTGACGTAGAAGTAGAATGATGGAACCACTGTCACACTATCACTGTGAGATATACCACTGTACAACTGTATCAACCTATACCACTGACCTACATCCAACATGTACAAATGTCATGTAATCAATATGTACATGAACTGAACATGTATCAACAAGAATACAATAGGTACGCGACCTGTAGTGATGCATTACATGTATATACGCATCCTATCTGTTATGCAACTCACATATGTACGTGACCAAACTATTATGTAGCCTGTGTATGCCTTCTAAAAACTAGGGTTTCCTTTTTCTTGAAAACTTTTAACCCTTTGTAACTTATTTCACATATATCTGTAACCAGTCACTGTATCCAGACTGTAAATGTACCCTGTGCATGTATCCTCATACATAACCTTTACCCAAAGTAAATAAATCTTTCTCTAGTCATGTGCCATATAGGTGTGTGTAATCATGAACAAGTATAATAACCCTCACATGATCTAGTCATCGAACCCTTTCTGATATTCAAACTCTCAATACATCAACCACTTCACAATTACAAGCTCTCAACCATGTACCAAAAAAACCCTTATCCATATGCCAAGAAATACAATATGTTCCTCAACAAGAAGTATCAATGATAAATATACCAGCACTGTATTTATGTAGATCTGACTTATGCAGAAGATCCTGTGAAGCCACTAGTATCTCTAGGGAGAATTCTCAAATATCCATAACCATTTCTCATTCATTCATCAAAATCCAACTATTCATAGAAATAAGACATACCTTTTGAACCAATGGATAGATCTGATGTATCTAAGCACTGTAGACCTTCATGAGAGCTTGATCTCAGAATCTATAACCTCTGCATCTTCATCTCTTCAAGTTTCCATGGATTTACCAACATGTACGCACCCTAATATACTGTCAGGTTGTGTACTGTACGCATCGAAATACACTGTCAGCCCGTGTATGCCTCAGAAAATAGAGTTTTTAGTATTCGCTATAATTCCGAGAATTTTGTCGTCAACCCTTTCATACTACCTCGTACTTCCGCAACTTCAAATGTATCAATGAGTACTTCCAATAAGCCTCACACAACAAAAGATATTCAATGTGTTCAACTGTGATTGAATGAGAGAGATTTGCCTCTTATTTATACTTTCATGTAGCATTACACTTTCCTTATTTTAGGGAGTTCTCCATTTACTTTATTATTTAAACAATTTCTTTTGCAAACACTTTGACTTTTAGGGGCTTCTATATGACTCATGAGGGTTCTCCAACTTCATATGGACATAAATCTCTAACCGTGAGGATTTATGTGACGTTCTACATACCACTAGAAATGGCATGACAAGAATTGTCCATCTAGGATAGTTTCACTAAAAAATTCACTAACCTTCATCTCATTATTCCATAATTAAGAATGGGTTCTCTAACCATACTTCTAGGATAACTCAATCTACAAAGCATATTCCCGTGAGGGATTTCAACATAGGGGGGGCACTTTGGAGTTCATCCATTTGTACTTTTTATCAACCATGACAAGACAATAATGCGCCATATTTACATGAAACAAACTTGGGTCCATTACCCAAACCTTTGTGCTACTTTCTTCAAGGGCTGACATCAATGACAACCAACCTTAATCAACAACATGTAGTTGTTAGTTTGGTGGAACATCATTTTTTATGTCTTTTTCAATAATTGTAGCTGTCAGGATGAGAAACTAATATTAAGGGAGTTTGTTTCCCCAAAAAATTTAATATGTTTTTCAGCTGATAGTCAGATCTTTTTCCAAGATTTCTAAATAAATTAGGCTATGATGATTTGTTGGAGTTTTTCAAGTATCCTCTTTTTTAGCTGGATTGGGAGAACATCTTCATGACTTATTCAGGGAAGTAATTTCATTTCTTTTGGTTCTATTGTTTCATCAAAACTGTCTTCTATTTTGATCTTTTATTACCCAAGACTGTTTTGGGACAACTGAATTTCATTTCCTATTACCCCCCTAAACTTTGTTTGTTTCAAAATTGTTCTCTAACTTTTATTAGTTTTACCTACTGTTGTTCCTGAGTCTGTACTAAGGCTTAAAGTACAATGTCAAGGCATACGAAAGTATACAAAGGTTGATACAAGATTATATTAACCTTCGGTAAGAGAAACTAGAGCATATTTTTACGTTCTCGTCATCTAGCTTCCAACTTCTCTTGAGCAGTTATGTCACGCTTAATGGTTGCCCACGATTGTTCCAATTCGTCCCGGGTGTTCGCAGTTTTAAGGATTATGTCTAAGAGATTTAAAGCGATATGTATTTGGCTAGATAATCCAGGTTGAATATTGGGTTGAGTTGCTGCGGGAATGGTCATTGAGTAAGAGTTCCAGTGTGGAAATGGTTTTTTTTAAAGAGATAATTTTGGTGTTCCAATTAGGACGAACTAAAGAGAAATTTTTACATGAAAGAACGAAATAAGGATGCAAAATGAAGGCCCTTTCCTGTAACTGTGTTGTTTCCGATAAAATAACGTGAGCTGAGAGAAAACATTAAGCTGTAGATGACGGGAAGTTCCTGTCAGTGGAAAACTCACGTATATATAGAAGAAACAGTTAACATAAACATAATTGACCAAGTGTAAATAAACATAAAATTCTGTAAGTGTAAATTGGTCTTACACCCGCTAATAGCTGGTGCAGAGGAAAGACAAGAGACAATTACAGGAAAAGATGCAAACCTTTCACCATAGTAGTGGTCATACTAAATTACAGTGATACACATCAATTATGTAGAGCAAAATGAAAAGAAACAAAGAACATGACGAAACAAACTTGCAACACAGTCGTGACAGAATCGAGAATCTTCAGATTGCTTGTATTAACTCCTTTGATGTAAAAACTCTCTTACAGTTAGTTCCCAAAAACGTCCAGCCCCTTATCTCTTCTTTTTGTGATGTATTTATACAAAATTTGCCTCTCGGTTCAGAAGATCCAAATTACTCCATCTGTCTGAATCCGTTTTTCAAAAAGTGCCAGATGCTGGTTTTTGCTTAGATTTAATACATATGATACATTTGTCCAAAAAATGAAATACAAGCTGTGAAGGTTTTGCATTGACCGCTGGGGGGAGCGAAATAACTCCATTTCACCAATTCTATCTTTAAGAAGTGCTAGGTGCCCGTCCTTGCATGGATTCATTGTACCTCATACACTTGTCCACGAACTGGGTGACAAGCTGTGAAGGCTCGGCCTGACAATGAGCTTCGGCTAAATAGCACTCTCGTGCCAACTGTGGAAGCTTACCATCTACTTGTATATCAACGAGTTCAAGGGCACCAAGCCGTGCACTGGGTTGAATCAAATGTTTATCGATTTGAGCTGGGTCGACCCTATCCATCTTGGAGATTTCTGCTGAATTTCTCTCATTCTCCTCTTTTATGTCGAGAAAAATCCGATCTATATTTATCTGCCTCATCGCCTCTGTGTCATCTCCAATCTCTATCCCTATCTTCTCACCATTTATATTATTGATGGCCTCTTCTAACAAACTTGTCACTTTCTGAGCCTGCTCCTTGCTTAAAGTAATATCCTGTTCCCAATTCTTTAACAAGATATTACCTCTGGTTTGTTCGGCAATGGTGAGCCCGGGAGGCCCTGAAAACCTGTTGTTGGTCGCTATCACTGCCTCTTGGAAAGCGACTCGAGCAGCCTCTACGTTCCTTTCCTTGTTAGTCAGATTCTCAGAGATTTTCTGGATTAACAAGCAGTCTTCTCGAATTTCTCTAACTTTGTTTAGCAGGCTCTTTTTAGCAGAAGAGATCCTGCTCCGAACATCAGTTGCTCGGGATTTAATGGTCTCGATGTCCATTGTCTTGCTTTTTGTAATTTTCAACTGAGCCTGCATCTGTGTAATCATATCTCTCTGCTGGTCCGATTGTACCCGACCATCTCGGATTGTAGAATTCTCTTGTTCCGGCTTGGTCTTAAGGACTTCAATTTCTTTCTTGTTGGCCAATTGGGCAAACTCGATTTCTCCGCTTACTTGAATCCTCGCGCTTTCTGCTGCCGAAGCCACCCTGGCTTCAAGAGTCTTGATCAGGCGATTTTTTGCTTTGAGCTGCCTTTTCAACATTTCGACTGAATATTGATTTTCCGTTGCATACACTCCTAGCGTTTCTGCGATTTCAGTGGCAAACTCATCCTTCTTTTTATTTCTCTCGTCGGTCATTACTTTGAATCTTTTATTAGTGGACTCCCCCTCCTGATAAAATTCTCGCTTCACCACAGCTCTCCTCTTTTTGTCAAAGAAGAAATCATTAGGAGGGAGTTCCTCTGCCCTTATAGGTCTTAGTTCTTCCCCGAAAATCCATCCCTCGTTAACGCCCCCCTGTGCTGACTGCAAGAGTGTGACAGATGTGATGGGTTGTCCAATCTGCTTTGCTGCCTTCGCTGGTGTGCTGAGTGGATCTTTCTCTTTCGGGGGATCAGAGGTCTTTATTTCCGTCTCCGGATTCTGAGTTTCTGGTGGCTCTGTATCTTTTATTTCCACCTCTGGACTATGTTCCTTGGGAGGATCAATATCCTCTTTATCTGTTTCGGGATTGTTCTCCTGCACAGGACTCTTCTTCTTTACTGGGTTCTTCCCCTGCTCAGGACTCTTCTCTTGCTCGGGACTTTTTCCTTGTTCGGGATTTTGTTCCTGACGTATTTCGGGATTAGAGGTCTGCCCTGTAGAATTTCCGACCTCATTTTATTTATCTTTATAAAGTCCCAAACCTCCCAACACAACGGGAAGGCATCTTCTCCTATGTCCCTGAAATTTTAGGACAGAAGCCCTGTCTTCGGGTGCCAGAGATCCGATTCTAAATTGCACCTCCGAATAGGACATCGTCGCTCGAAAAACATCATCCGAGGGCGAACATTCATGTTCGAACCTTTTTAATCCACAATGTCCCAGATGAGTGCTTACGATCCCCTGAGGATCATGCTTCTTGTACCTAATGTAGGATAGGTTCAAATCTTCCAAGGCTGCAGCCTCGGCCTTAGCGTGTCCGAAATCTAATAATGAATATGAATTTAGCCGAATAGGGAAAGATGGCCATACCTTCTTAGCTGACACCTTGAGTTCTTTTCTCACTCCGCCGATCACCGTTTGCCGAGCAATTTCGCGACAGGCTAGCTTGTCAGGAATGAACAACGGTAGTGCCGAAGGAGGAACAGTAGCTCCAAACACTCTTAAATAAGAGAATTCTTCCTCTACGTACCAGTCTGCAATATGGCTCAGATTCCTTGTAATGCTATCCGAGATGTGGGGTGGCAAAAGACCAAAAATGGTGACGTACAGGGGCACCATTACCCAGTTAAAAATCTCATAAATAAACTTGTTCGCGTTATTTTCCCACAGCTTATCGTGGTACTCATGAACAGTCTTCTCATGGGTCGGAATCCAAGCCCATTTCATTAAAGGAAAAGGCGTCAGGGAGCATATTGCGTCCATGATATACGCGGACATGTAGAATCCGGCTGGTTTCCCGACTTCCTTTTTCTCCCGGTACTTGGTGATCCTGTTGAACAAACTATCGGAGATAATTTTTTCCCAATTGAATGAGGAACCTTCTGCTACCCGATAGATGAGAGGTACCCACTGGATGTAAAAATGTGTGGTATCCTCCCATCCGAAAAGTCGACAAGTCATCATCGCCACATATAAAAAATTGGGCTCCAACGAAGAAATTGAATACACACCATTGTCATTTGCTCTGAATATCGCGGAACGCGACACCCAATCTTTAATCAAGCCTGGTAGGGTTCTGTCAAATTCTTTGTACTCTTTCTCTTTGAATTCCTCCAGGAATTCTTGGCCATATGTATATTCGAAATTTGCTGGGAGCTTATACATAGCCTGGATATGCTCAGGCCTAAAAGTCCCGATCATGGCCTCTCGGTCATTCACGATAGTTCTGGTAGGCAGGTCGACGTGATCCAATGCCCATCGGATCATGTCGTAGTATGGGAGAAACCGAGGTCTGGTTGCGACTAGGTGCATCCTCGACTAGACAATTGTCTTGTACTTAGTATTCATGTCGTCTTTCACAACATCAAGGTTATCGTCATCAGAATCTAAACAGTTCGCTATCCCGGCTTTTAGAATGTTTGAAATAGACGACCAGGTGGATACTGAGCCACTCGTCCGAGGTGAAGTATCTGAGACGTTATCCGGACCCTCAGCTGCAACCTCGACGTTTGCTTTTGCTGCTCTCCTCGGTGCCATAGCTGAAGCTTGTTGTTTTTCTCTTCTGCAGTAGACCTGTGTATACATGCAGAAATGAGTATCTTCGGGAAAAGGCGAGCTTTACGCGTTAATAAGAAATGTTTTAAAAAATAAAACAAAATCTTGTATATATTTGAAAATCATGTACCTTTAGACGTAAGTCTATCAAATCGCTAATAAAACCGAATTTATTGAAAAATCCGATCTTATTTTCTTCGTGGATTTACCCTAAATTATCATTAATTGTCATGAATATTGGGCGGCTTGATAGGTACTCGGGTAATGGAGAGAAAATAAATAAATACCTCGTGAGGTGTGCCAACCTTGAAGCGCGGGCATATTTCATTTAATTTTAAAAATACAAATCTTAACGACTTGAAAAACTTCCTCGCCTTTCGTTGCATCGTGAATTTTGCTTTCGTATTTTGACCCGTAAACTCGCGAGACTGCGAGGGCCGATTTTAACGTAATCAATGGTAATCGTGATTTGGCGGACCCTTAATGATATGATTAACTTTAATCGTCATATCGTGATTCGGGAATTCGAAGACAAACTTTTAGGAAAATGATACGTCGAGTCGCGATATCGCGATGTGGTGATAATGAAGGCTCGATTTAAGAGAAGGAAATGCTAGATTAGGCGATTAATTAATCTCGATATCATTATGTCGCAAATTCGCGAATCGGAGTTTTGGACACCTTAACTTCGTGAAAGAAAATGCCGAGTGGTGATGTACCGAGAACCAAGTTTTGATCGTGGTTAGTTTTTTAACCATTGGTTCTTGGCTAAGGTTATCGGAAAAGTTTTATTGCATTTTCGGCTCTCGGGGTTGTGAAAATAGAAATTTAGGCTCGACGAATACCGAGGCACGAAACCCCGACGTTGTCTAATCAAGGGTTAAATTTTTTACCGTAGTCAATGCCTTGGACGAAAATTAGAACCGAATTCGCATTCTCGCGATTCGGGACTTGTGAATCAAAAAACCAAAGTGTCTAACTCGCGATATCCGACTTGCGACATTCCAAAAACAAAACAAAAAAGGCAAACATATTGGCAGAAAATGGATCTTTTCTTTTGAAAGTGAAAAAAGCCTTGTTATTCAAACGACGAGATTTAAGAGTTTTATGATTTTTGGAAGGAAAAGAAGAACAACTTTAAATGTCAAGTATCAAACGTCAAAAATTGCACGAGGTGAAAAAACAAGGGCGGATCCAACATAGGCTCCAAGTAGGGATCTCGCTTCCCTGTGAAGCGGGAAGAACAATAGACCAGGTGCCAAAATTGGGTAAATGGAGTCATAGGCTAAAATCAAGGAAAAAATCCAAGAAAAAGAGAGAAAGGGGGAAAAAAGCTTTCGCTTGGTAACCCAGAAACTTTTTCGAACTTAGATACTCTTTCCAAAGACAGCGGAAGTCACCTTCGCAATTTCCTCTTTCCCACCACTAAGTTTGGGGAATGTTTCCAGACAGTCGTGATGATCCTAGGATATTCAACAGGTCTTTATGATTTTCAGCTTGCATCAAAAGAATGATATATCATATAATCTAAACTAGGGA
>JZKD02S0547446.1:40101-55186 GCA_000966675.3 Picea glauca | reverse complement strand
GATCCGATTCTAAATTGCACCTCCGAATAGGACATCGTCGCTCGAAAAACATCATCCGAGGGCGAACATTCATGTTCGAACCTTTTTAATCCACAATGTCCCAGATGAGTGCTTATGATCCCCTGAGGATCATGCTACTTGTACTCAATGTAGGATAGGTTCAAATCTTCCAAGGCTGCAGCCTCGGCCTTAGCGTGTCCGAAATCTAATAATGAATATGAATTTAGCCGAATAGGGAAAGATGGCCATACCTTCTTGGCTGACACCTTGAGTTCTTTGCTCACTCCGCTGATCACCGTTTGCCGAGCAATTTCGCGACAAGCTAGCTTGTCAGGAATGAACAGCGGTAGTGCTGAAGGAGGAACAGTAGCTCCGAACACTCTTAAATAAGAGAATTCTTCCTCTACGTACCAGTCTGCAATATGGCTCAGATTCCTTGTAATGCTATCCGAGATGCGGGGTGGAAAAAGACCAAAAATGGTGACGTGCAGGGGCACCATTACCCAGTTAAAAATCTCATAAATAAACTTGTTCGCGTTATTTTCCCACAGCTTATCATGGTATTCATGAACAGTATTCTCATGGGTCGGACTCCAAGCCCATTTCATTAAAGGAAAAGGCATCAGGGAGCATATTGCGTCCATGATATACGCGGACATGTAGAATCCAGCTGGTTTCCCGGCTGCCTTTTTCTCTCGGTACTCGGTGATCCTGTTGAACAAACTATCGGAGAGAATTTTTGCCCAATTGAATGAGGAACCTTCTGCTACCCGATAGATGAGAGGTACCCACTGGATATAAAAATGTGCGGTATCCTCCCATCTGAAAAGTCGACAAGTCATCATCGCCACATATAAAAAATTGGGCTCCAATGAAGAAATTGAATACACACCCTTGTCATTTGCTCTGAATGTCGCGGAACGCGACACCCAATCTTTAATCAATCTTGGCAGGGTTCTGTCAAATTCTTTGCACTCTTTCTCTTTGAATTCCGCCAGGAATTCTTGGCCATATGTATATTCGAAATTTGCTGGGATCTTATACATAGCCTGGATATGCTCAGGCCTAAAAGTCCTGATCATGGCATGTCGGTCATTCACGATAGTTCTGGTAGGTAGGTCGACGTGATCCAATGCCCATCGGATCATGTCGTATTATGGAAGCAACCGAGGTCTGGTTGCGACCAGGTGCATCCCCGACTGAACAATTGTCTTGTACTTAGTATTCATGTCGTCTTTCACAACATCAAGGTTATCGTCATCAGAATCTGAACAGTTCTCTATCCCGGCTTTCAGAATGTTTGAAATAGACGACCAGGTGGATACTGAGCCACTCGTCCGAGGCGAAGTATCTGAGACGTTATCCGGATCCTGTGTCGCAACCTCGACGTTTTCTTTTGCTGCTCTCCTCGGTGCCATAGCTGAAGCTTGTTGTTTTTATCTTCTGCAGTAGACCTATGTATACATGCGGAAATGAGTATCTTCGAGAAAAGGCGAGATTTACATGTTAATAAGAAATGTTTTAAAAAATAAAACAAAATCTTGTATATATTTGAAAATCATGTACCTTTAGACGTAAGTCTGTCAAAACATGAATAAAACCAAATTTATTGAAAAATCCGATCTTATTTTCTTCGTGGATTTACCCTAAATTATCATTAATTGTCATGAATATTGGGCGGCTTGACAGGTACTTGGGTAATGGAGAGAAAATAAATAAATACCTCGTGAGGTGTGCCAACCTTGAAGCGTGGGCATATTTCATTTAATTTTAAAAATACAAATCTTAACGACTTGAAAAACTTCCTCGCCTTTCGTTGCATCATGAATTTTTCGTTTCGTATTTTGACCCGTAAACTCGCGAGACTGCGAGGGCCGATTTTAACGTAATCAATGGTAATCGTGATTTGGCGGATCCTTAATGATATTATTAACTTTAATCGTCATATCGTGATTTGGGAATTCGAAGACAAACTTTTAGGAGAATGATATGCCGAGTCGCGATATCGCGATGTGGTGATAATGAAGGCTCGAATTAAGAGAAGGAAATGCTAGATTAGGCGATTAATTAATCTCGATATCATTATGCCGCAACTTCGCGAATCAGAGTTTTGGACACCTTAACTTCGTGAAAGAAAATGCCGAGTGGTGATGTACCGAGAACCAATTTTTGATCGTGGTTAGTTTTTTAACCATTGGTTCTTGGCTAAGGTTATCGGAAAAGGTTTATCGTGTTTTCGGCTCTCGGGGTTGTGAAAACAGAAATTTAGGCTCGACAAATGCCGAGGCGCGAAACCCCGACGTTGTCTAATCAAGGGTTAAAGTTTTTACCGTAGTCAATGCCTTGGACGAAAATTAGAACCGAGTTCGCATTCTCGCGATTCAGGACTTGTGAATCAAAAAACCAAACTGTCCGACTCGCGATATTCGACTTGCGACATTCCAAAAAAAAAACAAAAAAGGCAAACATATTGGCGGAAAATGGATCTTTTCTTTTGAAAGTGAAAAAAGCCTTGTTATTCAAACGACGAGATTTAAGAGTTTTATGATTTTTGGAAGGAAAAGAAGAACAACTTTAAATGTCAAGTATCAAACGTTGAAAATTGCGCGAGGTGAAAAAACAAGGGCGGCTCCAACACCTACTATTTTTCCGAACTATTTTCCTTACTAGAATTTACAGTTTAGACAATTATTAATAGGGTAAAACTAAAAAGAAAAAAATTAAATATCAAACCCAAAACTTTTTTACATAACCTATCATTTTTAGTTCTTTTAGATATTTCTTCTCCTTTCTTTATACAAAATTTCAAACCATTTATTATAGCAGTAGTTCATAGCCCTATTTTTTAATATATTATGGGATTACATAGAGCTAAAAGTCCATATTATGAGACCCATAGGCAGTTAGTACAACCTAATCTTATCTCAAAGTTGGTCAATAGAGAATCTTTATTAAATAGTAGCAAGAGAGTACATGATGCTTCTACCCATGGGAACACTGCTATAATTCTATATGAAGAATATGATCTTCAGGAGTAGAGGTATGTTCGGTTATTCTATAATGGCCTCATCCACCACACATTAAGTAAATTTAACCATGATATGTCTTTGGACTTATATAAATGCATAAGTCTATTTTTCATGCGAACAATATTTTATGGGAAATTTGTAGAATATCTTCCAACCTAATACCATCCCATCCCATAAAAAGGTTTTCAAAGCTTCTCCTCCATTCACCCATGCAAAGACAACATATGAAATTTTATATTAAGGGTGAAGTTTGGGACAAGATCCTCTGATGGAAAATGGGTGTAAGAGGCTAACCTATCGGGATATTGAACATGTATGCTGACAGTGGATACCGATCTATGGTATGACTAGGCAAACCCATAAGGGTATTGAACATGCTCGTGGGTAATAGGGCATTCTGACTGGGGGGGATATTTCTTAGATTTCAAAATTACCCCATCGGAGTACTAAACAAACTTGTTGGAAATGGGTTATGATTTTGATATGCCTAATCTATATTTGTCTGTATGAGCGATATACTTGTGTAGATCATTAAGAAGAAGCATGCATGGTTGAACAAAATGTTAAATAAAATCCATCTATTTTCCATTTGAGAATAAACCTAAGTTGACCTTAAGACCCTATCATCCAATTCATACTATATCTAAGATGTACTATCTTAAGAGTGGGACCATGATCTTAGAATCTTAATATACTCAATTGTGAAATCTATCTTTATTACTTGAATGACTGTAAATCTTTTGAAAGTGAAAAAGGTTGACTAGTTTCCTATGGGGTTTTCATTTGTTGAGACTAATAATACTCTTTTATTTTCCTTCCTTAAGGAGAAGAAAAAAATCCCTACTCTAAGTTATATAGGGCTCTCTAAACATAAGTGTTGCTATTTTTTTGATGAATTTTGTTTAATCAAGGAAATAGAAATATTTGTTATAGAACGAAAAAGATGAGTATACATTTTTTGTGGGTTATGCTTGAATTATCTGAGTCAGTCATAGAGGGGGAATATTCATAAGTGATCTTCGAAAACTATTCAAATCTAAATTGTCAAAATGTGACATTGGATGTACTTCATGTTATGATTAGTTTATTATATGATCATATGATTTTCTCTCTGTGTGGCCAGGCTTAGTACTCATGGACTTTGTGCCCACAATTCATTAGTATCTCTCATATTTCTGTTCTTAGCAACTCTCAGATTGGTATCAACAAAAGTTTGCAACAATTTGTTTTCTTGTAGCCGCATGCCACTCATTCTTAAACAGATTGCATGAGGACATGAAAACCTTTGGGTTTGGGGGATATCTCCATATCCCTTCAGGAGCTTTAGTATCTCTTCATCATCTCCAACATCTTCAGTTCATCTCAGCTAGTTTTTTAGGACCCAACATATCAACTTTCATTCTCTTCACCTCTCATCATATTTTATGCAACTCTCATCCACTTCATTATCTTCAACAATTCTCAATATTTCCCTTCCTCATATTCATGTTTCAGTGCTCTACATCATGATTCCACATATCTTTCATCATGTTCTACATAGTTTCCACTTCAACGTTTATCAATAACTTGAGGTAAAACAAGTATAAATCTCTTTAATTTACTAAGAATTTGGAAAACGTGATGCATAACCACTATCACCCACTCCACTACAAACTATCATCATTTACAAATTACCATCACAACTACTTAGTAAACCCTCCATTTTCAATTCGCCAGTCATAATGAAAATTATACTCTGCTCACAAGACTAAGAAATGAAAAGCAAATCTATGGTATACAAATATAAACACAAAACAACATTTGTAGTGTCTTCTCCTTTTACATCATAAAACATTCTTAAATTATCTGAATGTTGTGAAGAACCACAAGTCAATCTTAGTCTTAAAATGAATATAAGATGTTGAGTATAAAGGTTTACAAGTTCATATGACCACCATTCTCATCATTTCACAAGACATTATACATACTCATACCATCCATTATCATTCTGTGATAACCCATCCTTTGTTTGTCCTCAATTTTCATGATAATTTTGTTTCTCTTCTTAAATCAATTTGTGACAGTATAATCAGTTTCCACAGTGAACATAGTTACCAACCTAACGAGAACTCTACAGAGTTCTCATTTTTGGGGGGGTCTAATTTGTTACCCCGTTTTTAAAAATCGTGCTACCGGTAGCACTACCCCTCTGTTTTTAGGTGGTTTTTGATATTTAAAATTTTTCGATCCACAATGTTTCCACATTATTTTTTTAAATGCTTCTTTTTCATCTATTTTCAATTTTTTATAAATATTTGTTTTTATTCAACACTGTTTTTAGTCATTTTTTCATGCTTCTTTGAATCTTAAAAATATTGTTTACCATTTACTTTTTTGAAGTTACGACTTTTCATATAATTTTGTCTCCTTAATTAATTTATTGTTTTATACATTTTAAATATAGTGAAAAACATCATTTTAACACATTGTTTACCTTTACTTCAATAAATCGAAAAAAAATGTAGTTAAATAACACTATTTTTTAATATTTAGCAAAACAATACACATTTTATAGTCATATATAATAAAAAACCTATACATTTTTCTACATATTCCTTAAAATGACATGTCAAATAAAGTATTTTTATGGACATAATTGAACAAAAAAATTCTAAATTTTATAAAACAAATTATCATTTTCTTTCATATTTGTATACATTTGAAGTAAAAAAATGACAACATTTAATAAAATTTTCCAATGTATAGTGATTCACATACAAATAAAACGAAAAAAAAAAAAACAATAAAATGATTCATCACAAAACAACAATAGATACATTTTTATTCTTATTTTAAAATATGAAAGTCAAATCATTACAGTTATAGCTCATCAAAAATTTGAAAAATTGAGCATCGTCTTCAAAGGCATCTTTAAACTAATCATCAATATCATATATTCCAAATTAAGCATTCTCAACAGACACATTGTCATCTTATTCGACGTCATTTTGTGCTTCCATTGTGTCAATTTGTTCTTCCATTGGTTCTTTGATATCTGCAAGTTCTCCAAGTGATCCTTTCCAATCATTCCTCCTAATGGTACTTGAGGTTCCTTTGACAATTTTGCCACCTTTGATTCACTAAAATCTCCTTTCCTCAAGCCAACTTCTTGCATTTCAACTGGAAGAGATGGAATAGAATTAATTCTTTGTTGAATAAAACTGCACTGTATTGGGTCACTTTTAATGGCTATGCAATTCCTTCATTTCTGTAGGAAACATGTGAATGTTGTACCTAATCACCAAATACAAAATAAATAATGAAGTTAGATACTGTAAAAAGACATAAATTAAAAATAATATAAGATTGAAGTATGATTTCATAAAAATTAGATCATAATTCTTACCTGGACCCGAGGAAAAATCCAAAACCCAATCTCCTTCATTTGAAAATGTATCTATAAGATAATTAATTAATGCTTGTGGTTTTTGATAAATGTTAACCATCTCTCCTTTCAAATATTTTTCCTGATATGTTAGATTTCTAACCACAACATTGTATACCAATATACTACTAGGAGTCTCTCTATCATTTGCATTGGCAAGAATAGAATTATAAGAATCATCGTTTGTCTAGGTTGCAATATGTATACTCTCAAAATCGAGTTTAAATGATTCTTTCTTGGAGCTATGAATAGTAGGCTTGTGCTTGTAACATAAATAAGTGCAAATTCAATTAACGTGTGAATTAATAAAATTGTTTTCTAATCTTAAATGCTACACATACACTTTCAATATCTTACCAAATAAACTGCATCCTTGTCTTTTCTTTCCCCTTGAAGCTTGATTGTACTAATCCTTGTTATGTGTATGAATGAAATACTAGAAATCTCCAAAATGATGATGTTGTAACTTCTGTAAATCCCATAACCACTTTACTGAAATCTTGGTAAGTACAAGGCTCAGTATCATATCCAATGTTTTGGATATTATAACCATGAGGGATATTCGCAATAACTAGAGAGTATTATTTTTTAGGAAAAATATTTGCAAGTTTTTCACAATAATCTAATATCACTTTATATTGAACAATGTCAAGCCCATTCCAAATGTAGTGATCAAGGGTGTCATCAAGTTGAACATTTTGAGCACATCTCCTTCTTTCTCTTTCAAACTTGGCTTCTTGAATAAAACTTTTGAAAGTTTCAGGTACTCCATCTGCATTCTTCTTTGGTATCTTTAATGAAACAAACAAACATATAGTTATATATATATATATATATAACTATTAAAATATAAATAAATTAACTTACAAACAAATAATATGAATTTAATAAATCAAGATACCTTTTTGAATGCAACAAAAAATTGTTTCAATACTAATGAAGAGCTTGAATCTGGATAGTTGAGTTTAACATCATCCCAACTTTCTTCATTAAACATCTTGACCATTTCCTCTTATATTTTCATATACACCTTGTGACTAAATAAAAAAAATAATAGTGTTAAACTGATATGTTAAACTGAAAAAAATTAATTTTCTTGTCCTAACATAAATAAAAATAACTCAACAGACTTACTTTTTAAATTCATCACAAATTTCTTCCATTAACAATTCTCCTGACCTAACACACGATAATATAGTTATGATAAGTTTATCATCCTTCACTCCTTGTATTGATCTCCAAGGTGTTATAGTCATACGATCAGGAAGATTTTTTTATGTCAGGACCTCTTACTTGTGCCACATATCAATGGTTTAGCCTTCTTAATTCTCTGATTTTTTATACTAGTATTTTACCATAGGGTGAAGATCTCATCTATCAAATACCATACTTGTCTAGTTCTAAATCCCAATTGAAAATTGTTATCCACAACTCTAAATATATCACTTCCTTTGTGTTTTTTTTCTTTTGTATTTTCATCATCAAGTGGGAATCCTATTTCCATACAACATTGCTTCTGAAACTTAACATCAACATTTGATCTCTCCTCATGGCATATTTAAGAAAATTCATTATGGATAAATCTCACCCTTTGAATGAAGGTCATAGACATTTTGTACTCATTGTCTTTGTTATGATCCCATGCCAGTAACTTTGCTTTTGAATATGTTAAACCGACATAAATTATTCATTTGACTATCTCAAAAAGAGGATTATTGAAATATCCTTGCATCAATTCCCTTCTAGCCTCTGCAAAATGATTTCCTCCAATCACATAATATTTGTAGTCAAAACATTTTGATCTATCAAATTCTTCCCTCGTAGGAACTTCCATTGGGTCAGCAAGAACTAGGTAGTCAACCACATGTGCATATGGATTGTACATAATCAATGCTTTCAAATTGTGAATATGCAAGTTATGCAGTTTTCTAATTTGATATTTTTCCTGCCCTTCTGTGGGTTTATAAATTTGTTTCACATTCAACTGAAATGTGTGGCCATCATCAACTAATTTTTCCATCGTCATTCTATTTCGAATGGCATTTTGTGTTGTTTTCATAATACCATCCTCTAGATCATCACTCTGTGTTATTATTTCTCTGCTACCTTTAGGACTTTCACTATAATACTCTGAGCTAACGATGGCTTCTTGAACATTATTAACATTTTTTTTATTCCTCTTATTATTTAAATGTGTTTCAACTAAATCAATGATTTCTTCATAATCAATAGGAATAGACTCATCATCAACCATCACTCTTTTGTGTTTATCTTGTTTGTTCTTTTTTCAAGGAGTGATAAGCTCCTTGGGACCAATCTCAGCAAAATAGTCATTTGCAGTTTCCTCATTTTCAAATGTAACCCTTTTAGGATTTCTAGAATGAGGATTTTTCTTTCTTCTTTCATGTTCTTCTCTTTCTACTCTTGCAGGTTCAACCTCCATTACTTTGTGTTTCTTTTTCCTTCCTTCTTGTGTCTTTTCAATATGAAAAGCGTCGATTACATCCATGATATCATTCTCTGTATAGTAAATCCCCACTAACATATGTGAAAGTCATTCAACAAAATCCTCTAAAAATAAAATATAACATTTTCATGTTAAATAAAATTAAAACATTACCATGATACTAAAAATAATAAATGACACAAAAATAGAAATAAAAAACTTTGTTGTCTTTCTTAATGTCATCAATGATGGACGCACATAATTATGAAAAACATTCATTCTTGTTATAATTGCTCAATTTGAAACAATATCTAAATTTGATATAAGTTCTCCCTTGTTTGACAAGTGCATAAACAATATCTGTGGTTGGCACCAAACATATATCTCGTAATAAGCCAAGTGTCTGGTAATTTCCTTACACATGTTCTAATTCAGCACAATACAAATATATATGATCTCCATTGTTTCATTTCTTGTCTTTAACAAACCAAGAATATTCATGTTTGTTTTGACCTTCCACGGATTTCCTCTCTCTAACATTATTCATTGCCTTTGATAGCTAAGGTGTTAAGCTATTATTTTGTTGCCTAACATTCATGGAGGTTCCAGTTGCATTCTTGGATGCCATTATTGGAGGTCATGATCCAGATATATTCATAGATAATCTCTTTCCTGCCATTTTCCTATATTAAAATTAAATAAAAAATTAGGCATTTCACATTATAATAAACTAAAAAAAACAACATTGAATATAAAAACTAATTTAAAAAAAAAAATACCCATATGTAAAAACAAATTGACCCATGGACTTATTGGGATTATGCCAGGACCGGGGACCGTGACTTGGATGCGGGGGGGAAGACCTGTGGCCAAGCTGTGGGCATGGACACGGCTTGGCCACAGGGATGGATGGGCTAGGGCGATGCAAGGCAAGGCAAGGCAAGGCAAGGAAATCAAAGGAAAGACATGACAAGGCTAAGAATGGCATGACATTGCAAGGCAAGGCAAGGTCTAGCTCTAGGTGTAGGTGTAGGTGCAGGTATAGGTAATCCTATTGCTTATGATAATCCATGTTTGACAAATATATGATACCTTAGATATATGAATAAAGAAAGCTTATGTTATGACATTGAAATTCTCCTGAAAGTATTTTTATATAAGATATATGGGATAACAAGTTATAGAATTACATGCTTAATGAATCCTTTGATTGTAATTTTTACATCTTAAACTTGTTCATTTAGTACAATCATTATTTATGTATTAAACTTGTTCATTTACGTATTAAACTTGTTCATTTAGTCAAGGAATGATATGGCATGACATGACAAGGGAAGGCATGGAAAGGCATGGCAAGTGAAGGCATGGAAATGCATGGCATGGCATGGTATGGTAAGGCATGGTATGGAAATGAATGGCATGGAAAGAAAAGGCATGGCATGGAAAAGCATGGCATGGCAAGTGAAGGCATGGCATGGCACGACATGGAAAGGCATGAGATGGAAAGGCATAGTATGGAAAGGAATGGAATGGAAAGAAAAGGCATGGCATGGAAAAGCATGGCATGGCATGGCATGGAAAGGCATGAGATGGAAAGGCATGACAAGTGAATGCAAGGCAAGGCATGGTATGGAAAGGAATGGCATGGAGAGGCATGGTATGGAAATGAATGGCATGGAAATGAAAGGCATGGCATGGCAAGGAAAGGCATGAAAAATCAAGGCAATGGCATGACAAGGCATGGCATGGAAAGGCACAGAAATGAAAGGCATGGCATGGCAGAGCATGCAAAGGAAAGGCATGGCATGGCATGACAAGGCTAGCCAAGACAAGGCAATACAAGGACAAATATGGAAAACCTTAAAACAAGTAGTCACTAAATGAAAGGGGGATAAAAATGCAAGATTAAACTAGGGTTTAGATAACAAATGCATCCTGAAATGCAAGATGACAAATGGAAACCCTAAAATATTCAATACATCAATCCCTAAAGGGATGAAAATTATAACATAAATGTAATAAAAGGTGTCAATGTGTATTCCAAGGGTTTAATTGTGAGGAATGGCAATGACAAGGTAAGACATACCATACCATGCCAAGGATGCCATATCATACCATACCATACCATACCATACCATACCATACCATGGCATGGCAAGGAAAGGCATACCATACCATAGCTTTCCATACCATACCATACCATACCATGGCTTGGAAAGACATGGCAAGGCAAGGCATACATACCATACCATACCATACTATGGCAAGGAAAGGAAAGACATACCATACCATACCATACTATACCATGCCAAGGAAAAGCAAAGAATGTCATGGCATGGCCAGGCATACCATAACATACCATACCATGGCAAGCCAAGGCAAGGCATACCATACCATACCATACCATGGAAAGGCAAGGCAAGGCATGGCATGGAAAGGCATGGAAAGGCATACCATACCATACTATATCACACCACACCATACTATACCATACCATAACATAACAAGGCAAGGCATACCATACCATACCATGGATTGGAAAGGCAAGGCAAGGCAAGGCAAGGCATACCATACCATACCATACCATAGAAAGGCTAGGCATTCCATGCCATGGTAAGGCAAGGCATGGCATGGAAATGCATACCATTCCATACCATACCATGGCAAGGAAATGCAAGGCATGGCATGGAAAGGCATACCATACCATACCATGCCATACCATACCAAGGCAAGGCATACCATACCATACCATACTGTGGCTTGGAAAGGCAAGGCAAGGCATACCATACCATACCATACCATGGCATGGCAAGGCATACCATACCATGATACCATACCATGGCTTGGCAAGGAAATTCATACCATACCATACCATACCATACCATGGAAGGGAAATGCAAGACATGCCATAACATGGCAAGGCAAGGCATGGCATGGCATGGAAAGGCATGGCAAGGCATACCATACCATACCATACCATATCATGGCAAGGAAAGGCAAGGCATGGCATGGCAAGACATATCGTACCATACCATACCATATAATACCAAGGCAAGACAAGGCATACCATACCATACCATGGCTTGGAAAGGCAAGGAAATACAAGGCATATCATACCATACCATGACAAGGCAAGGAAAGGAATACCATACCATACCATACCATGGCGAGGCAGGGCATACCTTACCATACCATACCATACCAAGGAAATTCATATCATACCATACCATACCATGGCTTGGACAGGCAAGGCATACCATACCATACCATGGAAAGTCAAGGCAAGGCATACCATACCATACCATGGCAAGGCATGGCAGGGCATGGCAAGGAATACAACACCATACTATACCATGGCAAGGAAAGGCAAGGCAAGGCATACCATACCATACCATACCATGGAAAGGCAAGACAAGGCATGACATGGCAAGGCATATTATACCATACCATACCATACCATGGCAAGGAATACCACACCATACCATGGCTTGGCAAGGCAAGTCAAGGCAAGGCAATGCATACCATACCATACCATACCATGGCAAGGCAAGGCATGGTATATCATACCATACCATAACATAACATGGCAAGGAAAGGAAAGGCAAGGAAAGGCATGCCATGGCAAGGCATACCATACCATACCATACCATACCAAGGCATACCATACCATACCATACCATGGCTTGGCAAGGCAATACATACCATACCATACCATTCCATGGCACGACAAGGCATACCATATCATACCATGGAAAGGAAAGGCAAGACATGGCATGGCAAGGCATAGCATAGAATACCATACCATACAATACCATGGAAAGGAAAGGCAAGGAATATACCATACCATGGCAAGGTAAGGAAAGACATGGCATGGAAAGGAAAGGTATGGCAAGTCATGCATGGCATGGCATGGTAAGACAAGGCATGGAATGATATGGCATGGCAAGGAATGACATGGCATGGCATGCAAAGGAAAGGCATGGCATGGCAAGGTAAGGAAAGACAATGCAAGTCATGGCATGGCATGGTAAGGCAAGGCAAGGAAATGCAAGTAATGGAATGGCATGGAAAGGAAAGGCAATGCATGGCATGTAAAGGCAAGGAAATGAAAGGCATGTTATGGAAAGGCATGCAAAGGCAATGCATTGTATGGAAAGGAAAGGAAAGGCAAGGCAGGGCATGGCGTGGCAAGGAAAGGTAATGCAATGTAATACAAGGAATGACATGGAAAGGAATGGCATGGAAAGGCAAGGAAATGCAAGGCATGGCATGGTAGGGAATGCAAAGGCAAGGCATGGAAAGTAAAGCCAAACCAAAGCAATACAATGACAAATATAACAACCCTTAAAACAAGTAGTTATTAAATGAAAGGGGGATAAAAATGCAAGCTTAAACTAGGGTTTAGATAACAAATGCATTCTGAAATGCAAGATGACACATGACAACCCTACAATATTCAATACATGACAGCCCTAAAGGGATGAAAATTATGACAAAAATGTAATAAAATGTTTCAAGGTGTATTCTTAGGGTTTAATTGTGAGGCATGGAAATGGCAAGGCAAGGAAAGGCATACCATACCATGCCAAGGATACCATACCATACCATACCATGGCATGGAAAGGTAAGGAATACAATACCATACCTCACCATACCATACCATACCATACCAATGAAAGGCATATCATACCCTACCATACCATGGCTTGGCATGGAAAGGCAAGGAAGGGCATACCATAAAATACCATGGAAAGGCAAGGCATGGCATGGAAAGGCACACCATACCATATCATACCAGACCATGACAAGGAAAGGCAAGGCATGGCATGGAAAGGCATACCATACCATTCCATACCATGGAAAGGCAAGGCATGGCATGGCAAGACAAGGTATGGCAAGTCATGCATGTCATGGCATGGTAAGGAAAGACATGGCATGATATGACATGGCAAGTGTTATCACTGAAATTTCGTTTGCAACATTGCATGCAAATGGTTATAGGAATGAAACATATCCAAACACCTATTAGTTCACCTGCAACACTAAAAATGAATATCCAAGTAGAAAAAACGATACAAATAGTCAAAAAATTGACATGCACTAAAACACTAAAGGAAGCGCACGCATAGTGCACAGGCCAAAGAAGCCTGTAGAGCGCACAATGCGCCATATGCGCGACTGTGTACGAGAAAAGTCATGCACTCATGTGAAAGGTGCATTTATGGTTCTTGTCGGCCCCTCACCCACTTCTGGACCAACTCCCAACTTGATTTGACCCTCAAATCCGAGCTAAATCCAAAAGGGGGGTTGGTTGAATACCTAAGGGTGCCCTAAAGGGCCCCTTGTCCAAAAAAAGAATTAGTTGGATATTGCCTCAAAGACATGATATAAATGGAGGCCACGGGTTCACTAAGAATTTAAGAATATCATAGTATTGTTATTTTGTCTCTATCCTCCCTCAAGAAACCTATTTTCTTCTTGGAGCATTCTAGAAACATCTCAATAAGCTATTCCACTCACGTCTTGAGGGAATAGGCTTGGATTTCTTCACCATTTTCTTTCTTGTTTATCATTGTAAGAAGAGATCTCAAATAGGAGACTCAAGAGCCCTCCCAAGGAGGAAGAGGGGATCCATAAGTCCTCATTTCTCTATGGTGTTTGCCAACTAATATAGTTATCCATTGGTGGCATAATCTCAGTCATTTGGTTGATTGATTTGGTTCAAAGTTTCTTATGCATTTTAGTTTTATTTCCTTAGTTATTTTTAGTTTATTTGTTTGTTTATTTCATGTACTTGGATTGTTTAATGCATACACTAACCTATGTCTTGTCTAGCAGGCCCAACTAGAATTGTAAGTGCCCTTGTTTTTCTCACCCAAGTGACGAAATAAACACAACAAATTGGTGACCATACTGGGGATAAGGTATCAATTTCCTCCCTATTTGGGATTTTTGTGTTGAAAGATTGGTTGTTGTCATTGATGTCAACCCTAGTCATGGGTTTTGGACCAAAGATTGATGACGTTATTTGGACATGAAGGAAAATGCACATGCAGATACAACACCCATGGATGTATAGTATACATCATGTTGTTTCCGATGGTATGTGGCATGTCACGTGGATCCTCATGGTTGAGGAGAAATGAATTTTTGAAGATGACAAAGTGAATTGTACATGTAGGCCCT